>BHDV01070049.1:55997-76951 GCA_005406045.1 Adoxophyes honmai | reverse complement strand
AATTGGAGCGGTCTCTAACGCGGAAGTAAAAAAAAAATTTTTTTTAAAACTTTAAATGGATTTTTTTTTATTTTTTTGTATGACGCAATGAAAATGTAATAATGGTAATTTAATCATCTTTACTAAATGTACAATATGTGTGAAGCACGCAAAAATCGGTTTACTAAAAAAAAAACTATCGAAGAAAAATGATATTTCTTTTTTTTTTATTTAAATAAAAACTATGAAGTTTAGGGTGCTGAAACTTTGCACATTAATTACTAATGTAAAGCCACACCAACCATAAAAATTACAAGCCCAAACTCGGTGGGGGCAGATTCACTTAGCTTATCCTGGCATGCCCTTTGCAATATCATGAGAAAATGTGCTTTTTTTTTCAGGTAAAAGTAGATAATAGTGTATAAATTAACGTATGCCCCCGACTCAAAATATCTCCATAAAATGATAAAATTCGTAGTGATCCGCTGAGCGGCTTTAAGTGAGGAAATAAAACAAAACAGTACAGACGATATCGTCATGCCGATGTGATTTATGGGAATCAACATCGCGCAATATCGCGCAGTATCGCGCTCGCCTCCACTGAACTAGCACATAAGCCCCGAACTGCCTAAACCTTTTTTTTTTAAATACAGGGGAGGCATCATAAATTCAGCAATAGCTTGTTTAAACCAGCGTGAGACATGGGCCTATGATCCACCGCACCGACCTAGTCAGAGATAAAACATTATAATACCCATATACGCCATGCAGTTTGTGGTAAACGAATCAGCTTGGCTTTCGTTGTATCCGCGCAACAAACAAAGGCTTTTTAAGTTCTCGTAGCCAGTGTAGAATTCATCTAGTCCTCCCGTACATTGTATCAACGATACTCTTGCCATATACTGTAATAATACCAAGGTCGCAGTAAAACAACTGTTGCTAAGCTAGAATTATACT
This sequence comes from Adoxophyes honmai, assembly GCA_005406045.1. Classification (NCBI taxonomy): domain Eukaryota; kingdom Metazoa; phylum Arthropoda; class Insecta; order Lepidoptera; family Tortricidae; genus Adoxophyes; species Adoxophyes honmai. Next base: position 76,015 of record BHDV01070049.1, on the reverse strand, counting down.
TTGACAACTTTGTGCACGACCATCCAAGGGAATGAAGACGCGGTGGCGGGGCGAGGTACAGTCAGGGAAATTGGATGTTTAGCAGGTTGAGATACTTCTAAAATTGGCCTTATTACTATTTCCAGCCTGATGCATGACATAAATACTCAATATTGAACTTCATGGTGAAGTTTGTCCTATAATGTGAACAAATTATGAAGGCGGTAAACCTGCTAAACATTCAGATTCCTTGACTGTACTACAGACGCCAGCGGGGACTGTAGGCAGAGGGGGGTGATATCACGTGTCGCTATGACGTGGTACATCGCCCCCGCCACCGCCTTTCATTCCCAGGGACAGTCGCACACGATGTTGTCGGATTAAAATGTCTAACTAGCTATAGAATGGTGTGTGTTTATTTTAAACAATTTAAAATGCATTTTGTTAGTTACAATTTCAAATATTTTAAAGACTATCGCGAGACTCACTCATAGTGGAATAAAATAAAGATTTCGATATAAAGACCGTATCCGTTTCATTTCACTTCATTGAAAATTAAATTTTATTTACCTATTTTTTCTTCTATTAGACAAAAAATATACAATAGATTTTTCAGCAATCGACAGGAATTTGTACCTGTGTTCTCTGCATCCTTAGAAACCATCCATCGATACAACAATTGCCTTTAGTGATAGATTTTCTTCCGGCAATCATGTTCAGGGCACAGGTTTTGCCTGACCCAGGCGGACCCAGTAGTCCAAAGGATTCACCTGGAATTCATGGCATAATACAATTATCTTCCATGAAAATCTAAAAGTCGCAGCAGATTGGTATAAAACGTCGCCAGATGATTATGTCGGTTCAAAAGTTCGAATAATCGACCAAAAGTTGGAAGACCCAGAAAAAATAAGTTGCTTTTACCTCCTTTGACACTGAAACTAACTCCCCGCACGGCTTTTATAGCTCTTTTGTGACACAGTGTCACGTAGTTTTTGTGCAATTCATCCACCAACAGGATTCTTCTTGGAGGCTTCTCTGATCAAAAATCCAAGAAAACATTAGTATTTGTATGAGAATTGCTAAAATACAAGTTGAGATCAAGTATTTTTTGTGTTAAATACCTACCTCCAACACAGTGCTTTGGTGTCATTACTGAAAAAAAAAACAGAAGTTATTTTTAGAATGCGATGCCATCTAGTGGGGGCTCGAGTAAACAAGGTTCACGGTGGAGACCTGGAGGAGCGAGATGGAAAAAAGAGTACATCCGTACCAATATATAAATGTGAAAGTGTGTTTGTTTGTTTGTTATTCCGTCTTTCACGGCTAAACGAAGCGATGGATTAACGTGATTTTTTAGGTAGAGATAGTTTAGGGCATGGAGAGTGACATAGGCTACTTTTTGTCTCTTCAAAACCCCCCATTTTCATAAAATGAGGGGTGGAAGTTTTCAATGTAGAAAGCTATAAATTTGTATGTGTGCTATCTCTTCTGTGATACCCCGACTTTAACGCGAGCGGAGCCGCGGGCAAAAGCTAGTAATTAAAATAACTAGCATTTCCAAAGAAAATGTAAAATTACAAAGGAAAATAGATTAAGGTATGCTGTAGGTGACTGGCTACCATCTTTATGTCAATATATGGGTAAGGTTCAAAAAAATTGTACATAGTTAAGGGCTTTAATAAAAACAAAAGTTAATTGATTCTTTTGTGTTACGACAATTACCCATACATTTTGTATAGGTAATTTTCGTTACACAAAAGACGCGATCGTGATTTTGTTTTTATTAACCCTTAATTTATGTACAATTTTTTTGAACCTTACCCATATCACTATTATCTACAATTATAAACCTCTTTTATTTCACTTGAAACCTAAAAATGCGCTCAAAGTGGCTGTTAATCGCATGATAGTCATACAAATGTTGACCGTTCTTATAATTACTAGCGTCTGAACAAAATTATCACTTACTGCATTGCATCATGCGCTTAACATTAGCTTTTTCATGATAAACATTGATGTCTCGGTAGCTATGGCTTGGCTCCTTGTAATTACAGTTAAAAATCCGCCCAACAACACTTTGTATGAATGTTGTTTGCACAGCTACTAGGGCTAACTGGAATTTTCAAGAAAACGATAAAACTTCCCAATATAACTACATACTTAAAACTAATTTGCAATCAGTCTGGCAATATAAAAATGGAATAAAGTAATCGTTCATGGCGTATTCAGCGCCTGAAGACACCCGAGCGTCTAGTATAATGAAAACGATGATGAATTCAATAACGATTTCGTTTGCGACTGATCGCGGAATTGTATGGACCGCCGCAGTAGTGCAAACGTTCCGCTGGCGGCGCTGTCAGTTTCCATAAAATTTTGCGATAACTCGCAAACGAATTCATTAACGACTGCACCATCGAAATGAACACACTAGACGTACTGATCAAAAACTTGCAATTTCATGTCAATCAATCAACTATAATTCGAGTCAAGACGCAAACTTCACTTTACGAGAGCCACCTGGCAAGAGCTAATATACTCGGTATGGATTTGTATGGGCGTACGTTGACTGTGTAAAGTCAAAATCACCTTACAATAACGGCGAAGTGGAGCGGTGCATTATGTCATGCAAGTGTCCGATGGCTGTACTGAACTGCTTACCTTTATTATTTAAGATTATACAGAAACCTAACGAACAAAATATTCATAATAACGTGTGTTTTTTTTTTCAAAATATGAACTTTAGTAGATGACCCTCTATGAGCAGGATCTGATTTTCATAGTAAATGTATGACAGTGAGAACCCGCTGAGGTGGCGCCAATGAAAGTCAGTTTTAGGAATAAACTCTGTATCGATTTGACATCAACAAATAAATTAGATTCTAAAGAAGTCCTAATAACTATACCTATCAATGAAATGCTCTGTACTTATGTACATAAATCACATTCGTATACTTACAGAATAGACCAAAGTATGACATATCAAAGTTAATATTTCTGGAAATGTATCATATGAAGAGAAATATCCAAACGCTTCTTTATTCGGTCCTGTAATAAAGCAAAAGATAAAACGGAACTCGTAACTAGCTGTTAAACTAAATAGTTCACATAGATCACGCTAGATGGCGTTACCTGTCACTTACATTGTCAACATCTGTGAAACGAAAATTCTTGGTTCCGCATATTGATCATTACTTAATTAGTTTAATATGTTCGAGTAGCTATTTTATGTATAATGTCTATTAATAACCAGAAATACTAACCACAACAAATCCTCTTCAACGTTCTAGAACTATAATCGTCAGAAATCAAATGATTGCAGTAGCGATCATTATTATCACAATAAGCTTTCACTCTAGCAGTTGAAGTGAACTTAGCTATGAGCTCGCTTAGAGTAAACACTGGACTCAATCTACCCACGATAGTGAAAAACTCCATCCAATAGACATAGGAATAATAATTATCTTCGGCTAAATGGACCAACAGTATTTGTATGAGAGGACCGGAGAAACCTGAAATCAAAGGTTGGATAATGGTAAAGTTTTTTTTTTTCAATCTGAATTGTGAATTTATGTTACATTCGAGCAAGTTCTTTAATATATTTACAGCCAACCATTCATGAGTGAGTTTCAAAAAAATTGTACATAATTTAAGGGTTAACAAAAACAAAATCACGATCGCGTCTTTTGTGTAACGAAAATTACCTTTACAAAATGTATGGGTAATTGTCGTTACACAAAAGAATCAATTAACTTTTGTTTTTATTAAAGCCCTTAACTATGTACAATTTTTTTGAAAGTCACTCTCATAATGAACTTCACAATGGCGATTGCTAATTGTTATTTTATTATAATAGGGGTTCAAAAAACCAGCCACTCAGACAGCGACAGTGCCCCACGCCCCTCCCCGAAGGGAGAGGTGAACGATCATCGATGGCTGGTGACACAAGCCACCGCCGGCCTCACGCTCAGGGCACCGCGCCACGCCTCATCAACGTGGATGGTGTTGGCTCACATATTGTGATTGCCTAGTGAAGAGCTTACTATAGAAATGATCCTATGAAGTAAGGCCTTAGTGAAATCTGGGCCGAGCGAAGAGGGTCATTATTCTGGGAAAAATCTTGACAGCGCGATGTAGGATTTTATGCAAAGAAACAACGACCTCTAGCGACACCGTTTAAAAACTGTTTAAATTTGGCATGTGGTATTTTACTAAATGGAAAAGATATGATAGAACTGTTCATTTGAAAATAATAGGAACATGAGATTTTATCCTTTGTGGTGTCGGGATAGAATAACATCTCTCCATTTCTTCCATTGATGTCGTAAGAAGCGACGAAGGAAATTAGTTTAGGTATCCTTAAGGCAACGGACTTGCAACCTGTCACTATTATACCTCTTCTATTCTTTTTTTACGTACATACTATGACTATTTCACGTTACGTGGCCACTTCTAACTTCTTTTCCAGGTTTTCAGTTTTTGCTAGCGTGCCGCCTAATTATACCTCAACCTAATTCCTTAGTCGCCACTTACGACACCCACAGAAGAAATGGAGAGGTGTTATTCTAAAACTGAGACCACACAGGTGGTACTGCATGTATATGTTATATTATTATTTATTAACGTCGTCACTTTGTACGTAATTTAAATAAGATCATTAGTGTCCGACCGAAACTGGTTTTTACGACCGAAACCGAAACCGAATTTCGGCAACGGTCTCAGTTTCGGCCGAAACCGAAACCGAAACCGAAACTTTCTTACAAGGATCATGTTTTGAGGAAAAATAAAGAAATCACTATTATAATCAGTCAGTTTTAATGTTTTTCTTCTGAATGCCTCACTATCTATTAAAGTTTAATACCTAGTTAATAATTAAACGGTATTGACAATTATTAAATTCATGATGCTTTTATCAATTCCGCGTGATATTTCATGATGATCTGGCCATTCTGATGATTCTCAAGCCTGCGCGTATGCGCGTGGGCCATATCTAGGATCGTGGTCTGCACCAGTTTGCTACCGTAATTGGTGATTAGGTACTGAGTTTGGTGAATCATAATTATTAGTTTAATTTAACTTCGGATTTATGTTTGTCGATTTCCAACTGACGTTTTAGACATTGCTTATGTTTTCTTTAGATGAAATTTAGACAAATGTAGTTTAAAATCGGAAATAGTTTGTCATCTAGGTTCGGAACATTCTAGTGAGTCTAATTTATTGCACTATTTGCACTTACGACATTGTCCTGTCCTGTAACATAATCAATGATTGAATACTAGGTACAGTCAGAGACTTAAATTCATGAGCCACCATGGAATCAATTCCCAGTAAACGTCATAGTGACATCCTATTGATTATCAAGAAAAATCGTAATGATTTTGTCTTTGAAAAGGTTCTATGGTGGCTCATGATTAAACAGTCCTTGCCTGTACCTACAAGAAAAGAAAATTATCCACTAGGTTTAATCATTACTTAAATGCATTTTAAATTATTTATTTTATATTCGTGGATTATTATAAATAAGGTTTTATATCGAAAAAACAGAAATGAAATAATAATATTTTTAGCCATACAGGTACCTAGATAATGATGATATAAATGTGTTAATTTGACAAAATGAAAACATTTACTTGATACTTGGTTATTTTGATAATAATTATTAAATTAATTTGAACTCTTACGGAAATCAAAACGAATGACACGAAAACTCATAACAAACAAAACACATTGCAAACTCAAACCATTCACTTAATGATTAGGCACGTGTACGCGGCTAAATCATGGCTGAATTGTCTTCGTCTTCCAATCGACGGATGGAATATAATGTGCCGAACATGACCGTGCACAGCGCAGGACCTACCGAGCGCAGTTTCGGTTTCGGTTAGTTTCGGCAGGTTTGCCGCCGAAACCGAAATTTAACCGAAACTCGTTTTTTTGCCGAAACTCAACCGAAACCGAAACCGAAACCGAATATTCGGTCGGACACTAAAGATCATTGAATTTGCGTCTTACAATAAACAAAACTAAACAAATTTACAGTTGATCATGAACGAATAATATGTTGAAGTGTTGATAACGGCAGCATGGTATTAAAATAACGCTACGATATCCCCAGCGAATCTATAAATAGATATCACGCGACCTCCATAATGCTTCCGACGTTACTCGTTAGATGTCGCTGTCACGCGCTCATACGAATCCTACATCGCGCTGTTAAGATTTTTCCCAGAATAACGACCCTCTTCGCTCGGCCCAAATTTCATTAAGACCTTACTTCATAGGATCATTTCTATAGTAAGCTCTTCACTAGGCAATCACAATATGTGAGCCAACACCATCCACGTTGATGAGGCGTGGCGCGGTGCCCTGAGCGTGAGGCCGGCGGTGGCTTGTGTCACCAGCCATCGATGATCGTTCACCTCTCCCTTCGGGGAGGGGCGTGGGGCACTGTCGCTGTCTGAGTGGCTGGTTTTTAACCCCTTATAAAACACTTGAAAAACCCTAATAAAACAGCCGTACACGAACTGTGCTTCAAGCAGTTTCAACTGCGACCGCGCGATGTACTACTCAATGACATAGATTCAATGCCATACACACGACCGCTTCAAGCTGTCAACTTCATGACGAAATTCCATCGGCACGTCGAATATAATATCTCGAAGACTGATTGATAGAAACGTATTTTTTTTATCACCCACAACAGTAAGACAGTAACTTATCTGTGTTATTTGTTTAGAAAGGGGAAAATATTTCACAGAAACCCGAATATTCTTAACACATTGGAGGTGGTTTTGATTTATTAACTGAGATAACTTAAGGATAACACTTACCTAAAGCGATGGACATGATATGAATTTGAGACATAGCGCTTTCTTCATCGAGAAAAAAACTCAAAACATACAGTTGCATAAGGAATGCTGGCAAGAACAATAGCTGAGCCATAAATATTGCAGCTGAAAATAACCAACAAGCAACAAGTAACATAAAGCCGCCTAGTAAATAAGACTAAATTGACTTGATGCATTATTTTTCCATATTTCGGACAGGTCACTTATAACTTACAAAACAAAATTCAATTAAGCCCACAATTTTTAGCTAATACTATAATTATCTCAAGCGGATGTCAGTAAAATTTGTCCTAGAATAGTTTTCTAACAAACAGCAGTTTTTTGATGCAAATGCTTAAAATACTCGAAAGCGTTTAATTTCTACAATATTTAACTAACCACATTCGTGCAAGGTTATAGTGAGGCATTCTAATGTGGTTCTAATATTTAAATAGATTGTTAGCCAGGACCATATTTATCGAACACTTGCAACTTACAATTTAAACGAAAGGCTCTTTTAACACTTATTATCAGAAAGGGACTTCTACATTTATTACAAGTATTTGATAAACAGGGTCCAGATAGTGCCTGGCTAGTCTAGACATTATCTTAAATGTTTTTTTTTTTCTGAATGAATGACAGCAACAGTTTTAAGTTTAGAGGCACGTGCTCTTAAAGCTCTATCCTTACAATACTTGCCAAGAAATCCGCTCTGTGTAAAGGTAGCCTCAAAATCCAAGAACCTAGCGCACATAAACACGGATAGCGGTATGATGGCCAGGAAAACAACCATGTGTGACGTTAGTTTAGCCAGCCAGTGGAGGACGAAGGGGCAGCCGACTACGAAATGGGTGTAGCGTATAGTTGTCCTGTATTCGCTTATCAGCATGCCGATGTAAGGTGTCAGAGGTAAAGTTATGACTGAAAAAAATGTTATGTTAGTTACTCGAGAAAGCAAAAAAGCATAGCACTATAATACAGTCATAATCAACGTTTTGTCTAAATATGACATCGACCAAATGATGATTAAGACTATTTCACGCTACAAGCCCCTTCCAGCATAATTTTAGGTTTGTAAAGATAGTATAATTGTGACAGCTTGCTAGGCGGTCGCCTAAAGCATACCTAAAATCTATTTTATTAGTCGCCTCTTACGACATCCACGGGAGAAATTGAAAAGTGGTATTTTATCTCGACACCACACAGGCAATAAATCAAAGCAAAAAAAAGTCAAAGCCTAAAGCAAGAAAGAAAGGCGAAAGGTCAAAATTAATGCGATAGCAATTGATATCTAGCAATATCTAATTATATCTGACTAGGGCAAGCTATTAAATCGGTCGATTTGCTAACAGCGTCTAGTTCCAACCAGCCGTATTAAAACAAAAACAAACCATTCTCCAATATCCAATTAAATATACTTACTGATCGTAACCCACATCGCCCAAAGGAGGCATAGGATATTTTCCTTGGGAATAAACAGTTCTACTTTCGCAGTGTCAACAGCTCTGGTCCTTATAGCCGGATACTGCCCGGGCAGTTGTGAAAACATGAACAGGTTGCTAAACATGTTGATGGCTTTTGAGGCGTCGTGGTGGGTATGCACTGGGAAGTACAAGCTGGAATGGTTGCCGTCCATACTGATGCCGATGAGGTTTTTGAGTAAGCTGCTGTCATGTGTGTACGCGTAGTTTGTGAAGTCTGAAAACAACAGGTTAAGAAGTTACTGTAGAACAAGGTGATGAAATGATTGTAACATATAAGATTGAAAATAAATTGAATGTCTATCGGCTTAATAGAGAAAGGCGCAAGTCAAGTCGTGTTGCCTTGACTACTAAGAGTATAAACCATTTCCCTATGCTTACATAAATTGAAATATTCCAAACTGATTTAGCAGTGCAAACTCAGAGGATTCCGCGCTCTCCAAAAAGGTAGTTTTTATAATTTATAAAATATTAGACACTAAACATTTATAAAATATTCAAATTGAAATAAAATATTTCGTTATTATTAATTTGTGGCCTTTTACGCATAAAATTTATCGTAGATTCAAATCCCGGCTTGCACTTAATGAGCGAAATATACAACAGGCTACTTTCCCAATCCACGACCAAACCCAGGCTCTCTCGCACTGAGAGGAGGCCTGTGCTGAAGCTAAATGACCATCATTTTGATCCATTTGGATCAAAATATTTCTCACACAGATCTTACCATTAGAAACCTTACGCGATCTCAAGATCTTCATACCAGGATGTGTTATCTTGAACCTATCCAGATCCTTGCTTCGCAGAGCGCCTGCGCTGAGCAGCAACGTATCGTAGCGGTTGATTTCGACCTCGGCCGCTCGCCCCTCTCGCATACTGGAGGAATTCATGGTCACAGTTACGACTATGAGGCCAAAAACTGGCACCATGATTTGCTGGAAACATAGTAAAATTTTGTAAAGTAGGCTCTTTTGTATGTCTATCAGCGATTTGGCAAGACCATGATTACTAAGAATGCGCCGTAATAAATTTGGCACTGCCATTTTTTCTAAAACCATTGTGTACTCGTACACAACATAACTCACTAAATAATAAGTATAGACGAACAATCAATTTAATCTTCACTGCCTTCATCGTAAATGAAGCTTGATGGTACCTAGTCTGAAGTTTGTGAAGTGTTGATAGTAATTAGTTTGAGAAAAATAAAGCAATTGCTCTGATGATGAACTCTGATTTATTACGAAATCTGTATACAGTGCGGTGGTGATAGTTGTTTTGTGTTAAATTAAGAGTGATCACGTTCAAGCACACGTTTATTGGCTTATTAGATATAGAATCATCACTAAGTTGTGAGTGAGCAAAGTACCTAACTATTTGAAGTCCAGTAAAAATAGATTACATCCGACACAGATGATAATGATCGTAGATCTATCACGGAAATGTTCTAAGAACAAATATGCAGCTAGAAGTACTTGATAACGAACTTACTAGAATAATAAATTGGTATTTGAAACTCCACATGTGGAAGAAATTCCTTCTTATGAGTACTTTCAATTGTTGGAAGTAAAGCGGCCATCCTTTTAATCTTTCTACATCTGCAATCGACATGAATCAGTGCCATTAAAAAAGGAAAATTAATTAGATCATTTATTTTATTTTCATGTACCTAATCTAAATGATGATAAAGCTAAAAGTTTACTAGTCACACAAGTACAGACAGCAATAAAGACTTGGACTCGGCGAAGAGACGACCAATGTGGAGACAACTAAGGCGTGTACAGGTACATCATATATTTGGAACTATCGCTTTGTTTCTAAATGTACAGTCCTCAGCATTTAAGTTGGCAACATTTTGAAGAATTTTGAGTATTTTTTCCGTGAACTTAACTCCACTACTAAAAATTTTAGCAAATTAGTTTTCGAGGACTGTAACTACATAACTAAGTACTAATAAATCACAAATATAACGAGAATTTCGTACCTTGAAACGCTTTTATTAATGGATTATCATCATCTTCTTCATCGACAAACCTGTAAAAATCAATGAATACATATTACCAGTTGCAAAAATAATATAAGACACAAATTACCATATTTAAAATCTGAACGCTCACACAGAGAAACAGAAAAAAAAATCACGTACCTATTTCACGTAAACATCGATACTTTAAAATCAAATCAAAAAGTCTCAAATAGCAAATACGTTATAGCCTACGACTAAAAATGTAATTGGAGATCATCGATCATTACCACAATCACGTTGACAAGGAAACAAATGCAAGAAAATAAACGCTACCATCATCACAGTACCTAAATGCCTAGATTTTCGATTGCCACAATTGCATAAAGCAACATACATACCCTAAAAACATCTCTTCTAACGACATCCCAACACCCATGGCAGCTATCCCCAGCTCTTCCCTCCTCTCTTCCAAAGTGTCGAACAGTTTCGGGAACAGCTCATGGTCCTTGGCTGGCAGGGTGAAGAGGATCCTCTTGTGGTCGATCTTGGAGGTGATCGCTTCGGGCATAGCCTCCCCGATGCACTGACGCACTGTAGTCATGTTGGCCTTGTGTTTCAGTGTCACGGACAGGTTGAAACCTGTACCTGTTACGAATATAGCCTGTGAGCAATTTGGAGAGCATAGTTGGGGCGGTTTGGTTTCGGATCGTTCTACGTGTTAAAATTACAAGTGAAGCAGAAAGGGGCTTAAATAGCCGATTATAAGGAGTCAATTCACAATATTTGAAAAAAAATAATACATTAATTCCACTTATTGAGTTTGCAAACCTTTATCGGTCAAAGAATACACGGTTAAATAATCTACGACAACTTCGGTTCTACTAAGTGATAGCTTACTAGGGTTTACAATATTTTTCGTTTTATTAATTAACATTTTTATTTCCCGGTTTTTTGTAATACGTTGTATATCTATTCTCTTTCCCAAAATACCCTTTCCAACGTATCTTTTGATAAAATTAATTTTGACAACGGTTTATTAAAGAAAAGGAACGAAAACAGTCATTTCAGGATTAAGTATTTTTAAGAAACGACTAGCCATGTAGCGAGTTCTTTAACTAAAAGATTCAAGTTTGAAAAAAAAGCAATCCTCCTAGCGCCCTCTGTCTTTTAAGCATACAACTACGTAACGCCGTGGTACTAGAAATTCATACCTATAGCTTTTTTGAGAAACAACGGTGTCCCGTAGCATTTTAGTTTCCCGTGACTAAGAAGAGCTATCCTGTCGCCCAAAGCATCCGCTTCTTCAATAGACGTTGTAGTCATCAGAACAGTTTTGTCACCGCGAAGGACCTGTAGATAAGACCAAAGTTACAAGGAATTGCTGAAAACAAGCTTTCAATGATAAAAATTGTATTAGTTTATTTTTAGTTCCAAAAATGAACTGAAAATAAAACAAAAGAAGCCTTCAATGTTTTAGTTCCATCGGTTCAAAATAGATGGCGTTAGTGGTAGTCATCTTCTTATATTACGCGTAATTTATTTTAAGTGGCAGACATGTCTTCTGTCTATATTTTTTGATAAAATAATTGGGGATGTCACGAATATTTGCATTCGCGTCAAATGATGCGAATTCAAGCAAGTCGCAAAACGCAAGTCGCGTTTTTTTATGTTTGGTTTAATTAAAAAAATCTTTTTGCATTCTATTGCAAATATTACAATGTTGATATTGTTGATTCTGTAATAATGTTATTTTTGGTCGGTTTGATTAAAAAAATACTACTTATTTTGAGTATTTTTTTTTTCAAACATTCGCATTCGAATGTGTAAATTTTTCATTCGTTACATGCCTAAAAATAGCAAAATCAAATAGTACTATTACTCAACTAAAAATGGCACGTGAGCCAATACAAAATTTGTTTATTTTATAAACAAAACGATGTGAAAATAATCTCCACACATTAGGGCATACCAACGCCATCTAGCTTCATCTATCAAAAACCTCATTAAAACCGAGCAAGTAAATAATTATAAAAACAGACCAAGTACGAGTTGGACTCACGCTCGAAGTGCTCCATACCAAAACTGCAAGAACACACGTATTTTGTATGGGAACTTTGAACATTAAACTACCGTGAGACTCACTCATGTTGATAATTTTACGGATAACTCACGTTTATTAAATCGAGTTTAGCTCGACATGTTTCGGGCTAATTCGTAGCCCTTCATCTAGGAGCCGCGGTGGCTGCTGTTGTCAAACGTGCACTGCGCGCCACCGCTGTGTCACGCGAAGATAGCGGTGGCGCGCAGTGCGCGTTTGGCAGCAGCAGCCGCCGCGGCTCCTAGATGAATTAGCCCGAAACATGTCGAGCTAAACTCGATGTAATAAACGTGAGTTATCCGTAAAGTTTTCAACTTGCATGGGAACCCCTTTTTTTTAGTAGGTATTTATCATTGCAGCGGCAGCAGTGGCAACTTGTTCATCCAGTCAACGATACGAAACTCTTCGTACACGAGTCCGACTATATTCTTTACTATTTCGTTACCAATATGATGTCCCACAAATCGCTGCGCGTCTCCGCGTCACAGTTTGACGTTGGCTCATCTAGAACCAAAACATCGGCACCTCCGGCGAGAGCGCAAGCCACCTATCGATAAAAAATAAATGTACAGTCACCAACCAACGTCAAGATCAATTTATAAAATTTAAACATGAAACTACCTCGACACACACACATCACACCTTTATTCCCACGAATGCAGGAGTGATGTGTGTAAGTTTTTCATGCCCAAAGTAAGGCACGCGATCACCACTGACTTATACAAGCGGAATGTCAGAAAGATTGCATATGAGTTTACAGGTGTACATATACGTTACATCGGCGATCTTCAGCCGCGCCGACGAGCAGACAAATAAAAAGAAATCGAATGTATTGCCAATTCAATAACAAACCTTATAACTTTAACCCTAGAGTAATCGCGCCTTTTTGTGTAACACGAGTGCTCGCGCAGGGAGCATTTTGCCGCCCGTACTTCATACGATTTATTTTTGTTAATATGAGTCTTACGCATTTGTAATTAGAAATCTTGGTAAAAATATTTTTGATGTTTTGGAACTTCCGAATCAATTTTTCTACAAAAAATTTAGAAATCAAACTAAACAACAAGATTAAACGTTTTCATCATCTACAGCGTGCATGTTAGCAAAACAAACCTGGTAAATGCGCATACAATGTTTGTTGCACAATAACTTTGCACAGATGTACAACCCTTTTTTGTCCCTCTATTTTTCATTGATGGACATACTGCGCATATATACCATCTCGCACTATGGGTATATTTTGATGTTCTGATGGCACAAATTGAGCTATTTGTTTCCTCAGATGGTTTTGTCAAGTGTTTACGCTGGATCTCTAATGTTTATATGGTCTAGTTACAGCCAGGACAATTTATTTCAGAAATATTCGATTTAACTAATAATAATTGGCCAGTATTTTCTTTTTAAATATTATTTGACTACATACCATATTTATATTAAAATAATAATACTACGCAATGAAAACAATCAATATTTCAACAATAGTAAAAAATTAGATCCACAATTTTTACCTACGTGAGTAGTCGCGCGGTGAGCAATTTGCCGCCAACCGCGACATACCCCTGATAATCTTTGCCTCCTGCGGTCACCCGTACACCGATTTCATTTTTATTTCTAAAACTAGAAGGGGAGGGACAGAGGGGCAGCTATACGGACGCTTGACCTTGACAAATGCATAGTGTACGAAATAAAACGAAAACTGTGCCGCGGGCGGCAAAATGCTCATAGCGCGAGCACTCTAGGGTTAAACATAATGTAGATTTGTAGAATATGTAATAACGATGAAATCTTTCTTTCTCGCTCAAATCGGCAGTCGCGTCGCGCGCAGTATATTAGCCAATGGCCGTTAAAGATTTTCCCGCGCAATGTCACTGCATTATTGGCTAAAAAACGTATTCAAATAATGCATTCAGCGCAGGTACACTAATGTGCCTTATATTTCTGGTACTACTGAAGCCAGTTGCCAGATATTGTAGTAATAACTTAAGTAAGTAATTAAGTAAACACTTTATTGTACAAAAGGAAAAAACACAAAATACAAAAAACAAAAATTAAATACAAATGAAATGGCGAAGTACAAAGGCGGACTAAAGGATAACTTTTCACCTGTAAGCACCTCTCCCCGCTGGTGGACAGCTGGTGGCTAAAAAGGTCCGCTTTGTCCTCAAGATGGAGTTTCTTGATCAAGTTTTCGGCACTAATGCGGGCCTCGCACTTTGGGCCTCTAAACTGGAAATAAATTGTCATGTTAGGTGTGTGAACCCGTGGGCGTGGGGGCAACATAAATACAATCATCTCTGAAAATTTCAATTGCCTAGCTCTTGCGGTTCTTGAGATACAGCCTGGTGACAGACGGACAACGAAGTCTCAGTAATAGGGTCCCGTTTTCACCCTTTGGGCAAGGACCCCATTTTTTTTTTTCGATTTGACATTTAGATAATATTATGAGGCTTTGGTAATTTGATAAATAGGGTGTAGCACCCTGGCGCCATCTATCATCGAACGGCCGAACTACTTTGGTGAAGCATCCTAGCGCCACCCATCGTCGAATGGCCGAACTACTTGTTACAGACGTCCATGGTATATCAATAAAAATCCTACATCCCGCTAACGAAGTTTCGACGTTCGGTTGCACAAATACAAATTCCAACTTCCTCTCTGTTGACTTCGGTCCCCAGGCATAACATCTGCCTGGAGAGAGATCTCTCTATTGGAGTCTTTCTCAAAAGGTGTATTGTGAACCGAGGTATTATGAAGTTTAGTGGTTTCACGCCTTAGCATAAAATTCACCCTCACCCTTTCAAAAAGCATGATGTTCTCTCTGACCGTCAGATATTCGAACGTGAGATTCTGCTGCGGGCACAGTCCCAGCCTCTTGCGGATCTCTCGTATGTGAGCGGTGTTGTCGAACCCGTTCACATACACCTTGCCGTTGGTCGCGGACGTCATGCCTGGAAATAGGGTAATGACAGGGTTATAAATATATCCTAAAAATAAACCCTGGTAAACTGTCACTAAATAGAACTGAAGTTATCATAGATTGTTTACCAGAGTGTATTCTTTGACGGATTTTCAATTGAATACCGGAAGTAAAAGGGTTTAACCTTTTGACCGCCAAAGACGCCATATCACGTCATCGCAAGTCAGTGCCCGTGACGCCACGACGTTAAATGGTGCGTCGAAGTTATTGCGAAAGAACTGAAATATAAAATGCTGCAACATTTTTTCTAGGTTTACTTTATTTATAGGTAGTGTAAGTTATTTTATACCTAATTTAAATAAAATAATACAGCACCATTCGAAAAAAAAACAAGCATTATCTAAGAGCCGACTCACGTCGTGGCGTTAGGAGCACAGCGTTTCACTTCGCGCCTTGGCGGTCAAAAGGTTAAGGGCGCTTGTGCACTACCATGAATTTTACGGTCCGGCTTTTTACTTGAGGTCTCGTCTCGCTTGCTCTTCCTTTAAAGGTCACAGCACACATATCAACTCGGAAAGGGATCGCCACCGTATCGCCTCGAGTCGTTCAGTATTGTTTGTATGAAACTCCCTACTGCAATGCACACTAATCGGAATCGTAACGTAACCGCCTCGCCTCGGAACAGGCTCCGAACCGCGATGCGGTGCGTGGTCAACTTGCAGTTCCCGCGCTTACGGCTCGTCGTCCCCGCGCTTACGTCTCTCCGTACGCGAGCTCACGGCTCTTCGTCCACCCTTGCCCCTGTCTTTGTCAGCCAGCGGTCGGCGAGCCGTAAGCGCGGTGTCGCCTAGCCGTAGCCGAGTTGACGTACAGGAGCTGCTGATACGCTTTAGTTACGTGCATACGTTGGGTTGACGCCTGGTTGATGGCGAGGCGAAAGGCGATACGGTGACGATCCTTTTCCGAGTTGATATGTGTGCTGTGACCTTTAATAGTATTGACGTGAGCGGAACGGCGCGACAGACTGTAAAAACCGGGACGGCCAGACCGTAAAATTCATTGTAGTGCACAAGCGCCCTATGTGCTAGAAAAAAATTGAAACACATTTTATCCCAGAAATGTGTTCTATGCGCCATGGCTAATAACAATAAAAAAAAAGGGGAGTTTTTTGTCACTTACACGCTTTTTTATTTCCAGTATCCAATTATTCGTTCAAAAAGGTTTGCAAATTCAATAAGAGGAATAAATGGCTTTTTCTTTTTTTCCAAATATTGTAGATGGACTCATAATAGGCCATTTAACCCCCTTTCTGCATTACTCGTATTTTTGTAACACGTTGTATAAAAAGTAAAAATAACGCGAAGTCAGTAACATTCAATATTAGCACCTGTGACCACGGACATAAGCGTGGTTTTCCCGGCGCCGTCGATGCCGAGCACCACAGTTATCTCGCCCTCGTAGACGTCCAAGCTCACCCTGTCCAGAGCCACCACTTTGGGTTGTCTGAAGCCACCGCTGAAAATCTGTATACAATAAGTAGTTATTTATGTGACATCATCCACTTTTTTTTTTAATTTAAATAATTACATAGCATTACAGTAATAACTAAAACACCATTAATTGAGACAAAAATCAGACAATACAAATAAAATCAATTTTAACTATACAATATTGGAGAAAAAAATAAACATGTCAGGCTGACATTGTCAGCCCGTGTTTTCCCTGGTAAAGCGATGCGCGAACTTGAAAACGCGAAAACCTTGCCAAATTATATGCCGATGACTGTATTCGGGTTATTTTATTAAAATTGTAAGTACTTTTTTTTCCTGTTTGACAAAAATGTTCCGTACTCAGAATCATAAGGTCTCATTTTTTTAATTTTGTGATTCCAGTCAAATACAATTGTCTATACAACGCCTTCCTCTCGTTTTTATTCCTCCGATCTCTAGTAGGTAAAGACCGGTCGCGGAGCACAGCGAAATTCGAGCGTTGACCCCCTGCTGTCTATCTCTGTCGCACGCGTGCAGTAATATTGCCCTCACGCTCGCACAGTGCGACGCACGTGCTCAAGTGCGAGCGCGAGGGCAATATTAGGGTCAGTTCACACCGAGACGAGACGCGACACGGCGCTCGCTGCACGAAAATTTTTAATAGAACAACTCAGAATATACTTTATTTATTACAGAATAAGGTTCATATTTCATTGTGACTATTGTGAGTATTCAGAATACGTAGCGCTGCGCAGCGCGGCGCCTCGAGACGTAGCGCTATCGCGCTACACCGCCACCCGCGCGATGAGCGGAAGCGGTGCTGAGCGCGCAGCGCTGCCAACTCAAAATATACTTTATGCACTACACTATAAGGTTCACATTTCATTGTAAGCATTCAGGTACGTCGGGCTACGCCTCGAGACGTAGCGCGACGCCGCGCTGCGCAACGCAACGTGAAACCACTGACCTCTTTATGCATCGTCCCGCCGCGTCTCGTCGCGTCTCGTCTCGGTGTGAATTGACCCTTACTGCACGCGTGCCACAGAGATAGATAGCAGCGGGTCAACGCTCAAATTTCGCTATGCTCTGCAACCGGACTTAATAACCGTATTTCTGATTACCTTGGTAACTTTGGTTAGCTTGATAACTATAGGAGAGTTCTTGGGCCCCTTCTCGAAGAACCTGTCGTCGCGCAGCACCCGCCGCGTCTGCTCGACGGTCACGTGGAAATTCACGTGTCTCTTTTTGGTCCAGAACTGTTTCTGGAAGGAGGGAGCGGGACGGATTGAGAGACCATTATGAAGAAAGGAAGAAACCTTGCGTAAACAGAGCGGTGGCGCTGGATTCGTTTTAATGCTTAAGTATTATTTCATAATTAGAACAGAATGTTAAATGGTAAAAAGACAGACAATACATATTTTTCTGGGCAAAACCTAACCAATCTTGTGAAATCTGTTCACTAGTTTTGATTACTTCCCAATATAGCAACGTTACAGAGCCGTTACGACGCCGCAATTACAGTTTGGAAACTGTACTGTAACTGTAATATAAGGTGTACTAAGTACGGAATAAGTATATTTCCAAAGACGGAATTCTACCACGCAATCACACATTAAGAGCGGGTGGTATCATTTAACCAGCGAGTTTGGATGATACTAAAGTTCTACAATTTCGATGGGTCCTACGTACAAGGGCCAAAGTGTAAAATCCAAACTTTACAGGGCGAGCTGTTAAAGACAAAACCTGTTGTAACTCAGAAGTGGCAAAGCCGAGACTTCTGAAACTTGGCACACTTACTAATAACACTCTGTCCTTCAAACACAATGAAAAAAAACTTATGAAATAATTATATACCAAAAGTTTTTGTACATACGCCCATGTACGTGAATATTAGGCAAATAAAATTTTGTAAAAAAACAGGTAAAAAGATCTATGTGTTACTTTGGCTCTTATACGCGGTCTTCTTTAAAATCGTAAGTAAAAAGTATAGAGTTATAATATTAGTGTATTTAAGCTTTTATACGTATAACTTAAGAGAATTTACTATTTTTCAAGGAAATTGAATTGTAATTCATGATTTTGTGCTAGTTTGGTCTTTATACGTTGTAAAATTTGCTGTATCATAAGGGCTTAAGTAAATAAACAGTTCTATTTTATAGTTTTCTTTCATGAAAATCATCGTTAAAATAAATTTATTTTATGGTTAAAGTAAACAGTAGGACTACTAGAACTACTAGAAATATGTGTAGAGACTTTTACTTACCAAAACACAAATTGACTTTCGAGATCAATTGTTTTTTTTTCTGATTTCAAAATCTTGAAAATTAAAATGTGAATTAAAATATAATTACTTGTAATTATAGTTTTATATGCTTAAAATAGAATAATCAATAAAATTTTACTAGTTCTGTTTTTATCAGTATAGTCACTTTCAGAGGCAGTAGGAATATATATATTGCAATACTCAAACTGTTCCCTTATGTTTACGTCTATCTTATTAAAATACTTAAGTTTGATTGAATTTTCACACGGCTCACCAAAACTCTTTTCTTGCCCCTGTTTTTCATCTCTGCTGCACTAAGGTTTACCGGAATTTTGAGCCCTTTACTTTTAGAACCTATCCATTCTTGACTGTATTGCTCGCGCAATCTCTTTTTGTCCCTTTTTCAGATACTTTTTCTTTCTGGAATTTACCGGCGTGTAGGGTTCATCCTATGAATGTTCGCAAAGATTAAGGTAAAATTAAGATACGTAAACCACGGAAGGTATAGCTTCTTTGCCAAAATAATACTGCCATCAGGTGAAAGAATAGGAGTATCTTTGATGTTGTTGTCAGTGTTAATAGAAATTGACACAGTCAAATTTTGACTCTATCCAACAATATCCCACTCTGTTGGCATCGGTGATAATATTAGTTTCTGTATTATTAACAGTACAGACTACCATTTAAGTATTGTAAAACTTCATCAAACTCGTTTAACAATATCGAAAGTGGAAATTTCAAATGTCCACCACCGTCGATATCATACTGTCTAATTTGTGAGGTTACTATAGAAATGAATATTCAGAGAGAGCGTCTGACATTGTTAGTGTTGTTTGTCGGTGTGATTGGGTGACGGTTCGAGGGCTAGTTCGAGGGCTCGGTACCTACTGTTAAAAATCATGAGCGGGTAATTCGAAAAACCCGAGCTGCAAAACTAATGTGATGCCCTACTTCAGTCTACTCATGACCACGGTCGCTGCAACGCGGCCGAAATAATTAAATT
>BHDV01070049.1:0-50464 GCA_005406045.1 Adoxophyes honmai | reverse complement strand
GCCATCACCATCGCCTTACCTTTCGCCGCTGTCTTCCTTTCCCCTTGTGTAGTTCCCGTAATCCCGGGAGCTCTCCCGGCAATTCTAGAGAGAAGAGAGGCTTTTTTTCTTCTTTTCTCCCTTGCCAACTCCGCTTCCCGCAGCTTCCCCGCCTTATCCTCTTGGATCTTGTCCTGCAGCAGTTCGGATCCACTGGCCTCTGGTGTATAGTCCAGTTGATCCCCACTGCTAGTTTGTGGGCGCGCGTTGCCCTAGTCTAGTGGTCACTGTTTTAGATAACTGAAGTCTTGACCTCTGTTTTAATAAACCACCACCTCGTGGTGCTTGGAGGCTGCAAGGGCACCTAGGTAGTCCCTTGATTCCCCCCTACAGTAGCACACGACCATGGCATCCACGCTGATCCTTCGAGATGTTACACCTCCTTCATCTCCCCTCTTGCCGATCGCCGACAGCATCTTACAGGCCATCACGAATTAGGTGACATCGATCCCCGCGGAGAATAGCGCTATAGTTTTTTGTTCTTCCGCACTACTCTACACGTTTGATCTTCGATTAACACCTCCGAAAGCTCATTGTAGATCTTCCGTTTCATTGCCCTGTCAGCACTGTCGTTGAGCAGCTTTCTCAATCCAGGGGAGATGAAGACGGTGTTTTTAGCGAGAACGCTGCAGAAAGCAACGCCAATCCTTTCGGAATTGTCATCCATGAAGAACCTGACTGATCGCAACCAAATGCTGGGTCTTCTAGGCTCTCCATGGACGAAAAGATTCAGGAAATGTGTTCATCGTACGGCAGGGGGTCCTTGACGGCGATGTTCTCTGTCTCTTCTGCCGGGCCCTACGTAAGCTGGTGGTTTTGGAGGTTACTATTTCTTGCTGTTGTTGTTGCCGCCACTGCTTCCATAAACGTGAGGACTTTTGGGCTCTGCATACTCAGTAGTTAGTGGTTGAAGATCTGGTTGAAGAAGGACTATTTTAAAGTCTATGATGAAAATATTTGTTTAAAAGTCCTTAACTTTGCGTACTAAAACTTGTATTCTTTGTTACATAATCAAAAATGTCTTACACTTACCTGACTTAATTTGTAAGTTGGTTAAATTTGCTTAACAGAAATATTTTTCACTTCTTTATATCGATAATTTTACCTGTATTCTAAACGTTTATTATTTGTCAATGGATCATTTTGCTTCAATAAAAAATGTAAAATACTAGAGTTTAGTTAATTTTACATGTTTCAAAATTATAAAATTTTGCCACTAAGTAATTTTTACCTGTTTGTGATTATGATGAAAATTTTACCTAGCGACAGTATTTCCTAAACTATTGAGAAATTTAATAATTCTTAAATGCTACTATATAAAGATTTAACACTATTTTTAAAATTCGTTGAAATCAAGTATCTACGACCAATAAGCGATTTTAGACGATTTTTTTTCCAAAAAAAAAAACTTTAAATCGCTCTACTGTAAAGTTGCCAATATGTCGCTTGGTCATTTTTGCCTTTCAACCGTCGATATGCATACTTATAATGGGCATGGCGGAAGTGTTTGTGTATCTCACAAATATGACGTATCAAACATGACACATGATGTGACATAAATATAATGGGTGCGTTCCACCTGGGGCCCACAACGCTCTCGCACACAACCGCAAAATCTACCATTCCACTTGGGAAAAAACGCCGCGGGCGTTGTGGGCGAGTGTTTCAAGTGGAACGCAAAATTTGAGCGCCGTGAGCTTCCAATATGGCGGCATAGAGAAAACGTGCAGGTATGGGGGTTGTTAGTAAATATTTCGCATGGATTGGAGCAAAATTTAATTCAACAGGGATTCCCGTTAATTTATGGTAGCATTTTTCGCAAAACGAATAAGATTCGGTAAATTCATCGAAATCTGATGACATGTGTCACGTGACAAGTGACGTTTAAGTGAAAGCCCACGCCGACCCACTTACATTTTGCGGGCGAAGTGGCCGCGACGTGGTCGCGAGCAATGACGTCATCTGTCACGTCAAACGATTCGCTCGCAACGACCACGGGCGCCAACCGGAACGCTGAAGTGGGCGATACAATCGTTGTGGGCGCCTACCGGAACGCACCCAATGATGACAAGGGAGCTATTGTCACTGTCATAATATTATGGCAAGAGGAAATCTACTTTGTTCTTTCATGAGGTTCAAATGAACATCGATCATAAGGGAATAGATCAATTTCTTGGCATGTTGTACAGTCAGGGAATCTAAATGTTTAGCAGGTTGACCGCCTTCATAATTTGTTCGCATTATAGGACACACTTCACCATGAAGTTCAATATTGAGTATTTATGTCATGCAACTGGCTGTACATACATACATACATATTCTCACGCCTGTATTCCCAGGAGGGGTAGGCAGAGCACATGAATTCAAAAAAAATCCACTGCCACGTTTAGCAAATTCAGGGCAACCAGATGGTCAAACGTGATATTGTGGTGACAGGTTGCTAGCTCATCGCCCACAATACCTTTCCCAGAGTCGACTCTTACGACACCCACGGGAAGAAAGGGGGAGGTGCTATTCTAACCCGGCACCACACGGGTGCAACTGGCTGTAAATAAGGCCAATTTTAGAAGTATCTCATCCTGATAAACATCCAATTTCCCTGACTGTACCTACACTGTGATGATACATGGCCAAGAGAGATGGGATTTATTTCTTAATACGAAGATATTACTGGATGGCTGTATAATTAACAGAACCAACCTATATTCTCCAAATAGTTCACTTCATCCCAGAACAAGTAGACAGGCGCGTGTGGCAGGAGCCAACTGACTAAGTAAACCTGCATCGTGTTGTGCCACAGGTTGTGCCAGATCTTGCACAGAACACAAGACACTATGTACACCACCAGCGCTAGGCCGTTGGCGTGTTGGTCTGAAAACAGATCAGCAACCTTGGAATATACGGATAACTCACGTATTAATTCGAGTTTAGGTCGCCATGTTTCAATCTAAACTTCCCTTCATCTAGTAGCCGCGGCGACTGTTGCTGCCAAACGCGCAATGCGCGCCACCGCTCTATCCACACGATATCTATCTATCGAATCGACGGGCTACGGATTAGCCCGAAACATGTCGACCTAAACGGTAGTTTAATGTTCAGCTATATCCAAAGTTAAGTTTTGACTGCCGGATAGCCCAATGCTTAGAACACCCTGATTGTGAAGCTTAAGGTCCCGGTTTCGATTGCCGGTTGGGGCAGATGTTTGTAAGATGAACACAAATGCTGCCGCTTGAGGCGCTGTATTTATAACAATAGAGGTAACGCCCTGAGCTACCATTGTCTTTGAAAACTAAACCCAAAACAAAATTAAAAAAAAAAAAAAAAACTATATGGTAGGCCCTATGATGACTTCGAGTTGTATGGACCTAGACTCCTTTACCTAGTCGGAAAAAAAATAAAAAAAAACTTACAGTCCCGCGACAGCGCAGTGGTGACGAAAGCCAGAGACGTCACGTTCATGAAGTGCAGTATTATAGTGCAGGCGATGATAATGCAATTGCTGCGCGGGAGGATGGGTGTGTTTGTTGCCTGGATGAGTTACAGCGAACCGATCAGAGATTTTGAATAAACCAGAAAAACACAAAATTATAGAAAACTAGCTAGTTGTTAATACAAATAATAATAAAAAACACACATGTCATACACACATACATATTCTCATGCCTGTATTCTCAAGAGGGGTAGGCAGAGCACATGAATTCAAAAATCGAGTGCCACGTTTAGCAATTTCAGAGTAACCAGATGGTTAAACGTGATATTGCAGTGACAGGTTGCTAGCCCATCGCCCACAATAAACTAAACCTTTCCCAGAGTCGACTCTTACAACACCCACGGGAAGAAAGGGGGAGGTGCTATTCTAACCCGGCACCACACGGGTGACATACATAAGTACATGACATAAATTAAGTATAGAATAATCCATTAATAAGCCTTGCACGGCAAGCTTTGTAAGTTAGTAACTAAAATCAGATGGCAAGCAATCACATACACTTTCATCTATTGTCTAGCTAGTATGAGAGGTTCACTCCGCAGTTTAAAGGTACAGTCACGAACCGGGATTGTTGAGCCACTTGCCACTGTTCACAATTAAGACGTGTAATCAATGACCGATGTGACAGACTAGATGTCAGCTATTGGATTAGTATTACACGACCAAGTTACAAACATAGGTAAGTGGCTCAACAATCCCTGTTCGCGATGGTACGCTCCGATCTACGGCAAGCAAGTAAGGGCAGAAAGAGACACCAATACTTTTATGATTAGGCAACCATATTCTGGAGTGGACCTTAGTACATTTTCCCTATTCTGTGGTATTATTACTGTTACCTTAAGCATCATGGTAATAAGACTGGCGTAGACGGTGGAAAGTACAGCGGTTGCCATCACGTGCGAAAGTCGCAATTCGTTCGGTGAAACACCCACTATCTTCATTAATTCCTAAAGAAAGCTGGCAGTTAGCGGCTGTGTAGAAATAGTTCATCTACTCGACCGGGAGCGCTGATAGTAAAGTTGCGTCTTTTTGAACTAGATGTCGCTACCGCCTTTCAAGTTTGTTATTTTTAATTAGGTACTTTTATTTAGGTGTTATTATCACTTTTTCTATCTCTTCACTCGTGAAGATTTAACCTAAAATACTCAAGACTTTTTCTATAGCATTATTTCAAAACTCATAACAATTACTTTATTATTAATAGAATATTATTGTGCATGTATTAAGAACCAAAAGTTACTCGTGTTATAAGGGAGTTAAATTGCCATCAACTTGCTTCACAATGAAAGGCATCCATACATTGTATAGATTAGTGGTAATTTTACCTACTTACCTCTAAACACAAGTGCAACTTTTCGGTCCCCACACAATTTTCGACAAAATAAGTAGTACTTCTACCAGCCACTGGGTGCGCAAAGTGTTAGTTGTTGCTACCCGACACTAGATGTCACGAGTACAGCAAATCTACGAATTACCTTCAAACCACTTCGTCTCTCATTCACCAACCGGGAAGAATTGTACAAGAAAAAGGGCAAAGGGGCGGCAACCGTGCAGAATATTAGGAACTGATGGATAATCGCCATTGGCGTCTTAGTGTCCGAACTGGATCGAAAGTGAGGCACGGCAATCCTCTGAAAAACAAGTTTTTTTTTTCAAGTAAAGTTAATTTTAAGTTTCTATTGTTTGGTTTATTAGACATAATGAAGTATTAGCTACTTTCCAGCTGTTTAAAGTTGCTCTTAGATAGTTAAAACTTGTTACATTAAAGCAAAATAAATATCGGTATATCTTTTGAGACCTAGGATCCTATTAAACATTGCTCCGAAAATAATTTATTATTTTCATAATAACAAAAAAGGATTTTCGTCATGTTTTCTGTAGATTGTCATTGTCTATGTTATTGTTAGCCAAACAGTCAATATGAGACAAACATTTGACATAAAATTAAGTATTCGACACATTTTTTTTTTTTTTTTTATTAGCTTATATAGTGTCCCACTGCTGGGCATACCTAGTATTAATTACTATTGAAGTGAAATGAAATTGATACATTTCAGTCATAACGGTTTTTTAATATAATAATTTTATGTAAATAATTCATCATTTTTTTTGTTACTTACATGTGTAATATTAGTACCAGTAACTTGTTCCATAAATGTCTTATCAATAGCCCACTGCAGCTTCATTAAAGGCAAAGATGCATGATCTAGTGCTAAAAAAAAGCCATAAATAATATGCACTTATGTTAAAAAAAAGAACAGCAACTTAAAAAATCAAGAACCATTAAAAGTATCATTGTATCAATAATAAGAGAACTTTGAGCATAAACTACCGTGAGACTCACTAAATTGAAAATTTTACGGATAACTCACGTTTATTAAATCGAGTTTAGCTCGACATGATTCGGGCTAATTCGTAGCCCTTCATCTAGGAGCCATATCATACGCGGTTCCTAGATGAAGGGCTACAAATTAGCCCGAAACATGTCGAGCTAAACTCTATTTAATAAACGTGAGTTATCCGTAAAATTTTCAAAACAAGAGAACTTGTAGATAATCTAAAAAATATCTCAGTTATTCTCGCAAATAGCAATACAATTTTACTGTTGGGAATCTTGTGACCTTGTATTTTATTTTGATGGCCCAATAACAGGTTGCATCCTATAGTTTGGGAAACTTTGCCCTAGACAATTGCCCTTTCTAGCCAAACTGAAAATAAATAGTGGGTATGTTCACTACTTACTTTTAAGAGGTTCATGTATAGGTATCTGTTTTAGTTTAGACTTTGGCAGATCATAATCTGATTTATCTACCAATTTGATAGTGTAGTCTAGTTTGGGCAGACTTTTATTGACTTCCTGAAATGGTAAAACTTCAAAGTTCAAATTTTCATTTCGGAGTGAAAAATTTGTCATATTATGGGAATTGAGTTTACAAAAAAAAAGTAGGATTGCTCTTAATTTCCTTGCGATCCAATCATCATTATCTCAACTTGTTATCAATAGTAGGTACTAACTAGAAGTTGCTATTCAAATGCAAAATATTTTTTTCAATCAGCCCAGCTAATTAGTATCAGACATATTGTGACACACCTTGAAGATAATAACAGCTACTGCCTTTGATTTATTTAATGATGCCATGTATTTTGTAATGGCTGATTCGTTAGGGAAACCTCTAAATGGTCCAATTGCTGAAATAATAGTACAAAAAAATGTTTATTTGGAATTAGGCTGTGTAGGCTGAGTAGAGAGAACAGCAGAATAGAATATACTTATGCAGGACCTAATCACTCTTTGTTTTAATTACGTTTCGACGTTTCGGCCGCGTTACAGCAACCGTGGTCACGAGTGACAACTAACACGGCAGAAATGTCGAGAGATAATTAAATTAAAACAAAGCATGATTAGTGGATATACATAAATATGAGTAAAAATCACAATGTTTAAAACATAGAATTGCTCTTCTTAATTTGGACAAACAGCGTAAGTTCTTAGTATTACTTCAATGGTGATTTTACCTGATCTTGCCCTCATGTTTCTTCTATGGATGTTATTACCTACATTCATCATAAAAGCTTGCACAATGTCATTGTTTGGTGTGTAAATGATCTCATTCAATCTAGCATTAGTGTCATGGCCCTGAAAAATAAAAGTGTGTTGGAATGATACAAAGCACATAACTAGATTATTTTTATTTCTTTAACACATTCGTGTCTGGCTGCGTTTCACTGAGCCCTTAAGCTATGCCAGGCGAAATTATCGTGGTCAGGAGTATGAACAACATGGTCACAGATATGTGTCACTGGCATACGAGTAAGATTTTTTTGGTCACAGACGTTGTGTCACCGGACGCGAACGTGTTAATATGATTCTGTCAATGGAATTGCTCAGTTTTCGTATTTTTGTTGGGAAGCTTAGCGAGGTTGCCTGTTGCTGATACAATGTGTTAACACTAAGTATTCGAAAATTGCATCAGTGCACATAATAGTGCCATGCATTCACTTAAGTAGTGTGTATTTTATCGTAATATAATTATTATAATATTGGACACACTGATTAATAATTTTTAATAATTGTTTGGCATTTGTACCGTACATGAGTAAAATGGGAATGCCTGATAACTTGTCTCATTAACAGCAACATTACAAACACGAGAACTCCGCTGGTTATTTCCCAAATCGTATGGAACAGTCTTCGTCTTCTCTCTTTTAAGTGTTTGCACGTTAGTATTAACACCGGGTGATTTGAGAGCTTCATTGGAAAGTATATTAATGTAGAATATCTAAATGGTATCAGTTAAAACAAATTTTATTGAAGATGTTCTTGAAATTATGTTTATAAACAATGCAAATGTGTTCCTGAAACGATTTCAAACTTCGGCGACATTTTTATCTTGACATTTCTTCAGTGCTGCCACACAATCGAATAAAAAAAGTGTCTATGGAAACAAAGGTGTCTGTTCATAAGCAAGCACAACGCTCGACATATTTTTAAATCGATTCTTCATGAATCGATTGTTATTATAATGGCAACATTAAAGTCGTCGGCCATATTGAATATTATTAGTAATTCGGAAATTATCGTCTGCAATGGAGTCATATTTTTGCTTATCAAGTTTTGATTATATTTTCGTTGGGAATTCGCCAAAATTATGTCATTCCTTCATCGTTTCTCAATCTGGTCGTTGCTATAGTAGAAAAGCTTCGATCGTTTGACAAAATCCGCTAGTGAACATCGTTATTAAATTCTGTGTCGACCCTGGAGACATCTTGTGATAAAAAGCATTGCAGCGAGTCATTTCGCTGTCTCTGATTTGTCTTCACGTGAAACGAGTAACGAAATTATTTTGGTGCTATTAAAAGTCCTCAATCATGGACGAGTCGTGGGGTGAGTGTCCGAGAATGCGTAGATTTATTGATTTTAAATTTAGCAGCATTGCGATATCATTGTGTGGTTTATTCCAGATGCGGATAATTTCGAGCCTAAATTGCCGACCACGTTGACAACTTCGAATAAATGGGAGGGCGAAGACGAGGAAGAGATCGTCAAGGTAACATGCGAAGCTGCCAAATTGTTTATTGTGACGTTGAAGTGACGGCATGGGGTTTTCTGCCGAATTTTCTGTGGTATTTTTCTGTATAACCTCAATATGGGTGCTTACGTGTTGCTCCCGGTCTCTTACAGGAGAGCTGGGAGGACGAGGAGGAAGAAAAGAAGGACGAGGAAAAGTTGCCTCCACCAGCCCCTAAGTCCAAAAAAAAAATTTCGGACAAAATCGCAGAGAAAGAGGTACGTACCACTTTTTTACTTGTTTGTCGCCATATGGTATTTTACAACTTAAAAACTAGTTGGCGGGAGTTAAGTACGTTAGGTGCAATACTAACTACTTTTTATGAACAATTGAGTTTTATGAATAACTAGCTTCTGCCCGCGGCTTCGCACGCGTTAAATTCGGGCCAACACAGAAGAGATTTCGGAAATATTATTAGGAAGCGAAGCGCCCGCCAGAATAGCCAGTTTTCCTACTTTCTCGACACTAAACTTATCGTCATATTTTGGAAAATTCAAACAAAATCTTTATAAATTGTAGCCTATGTGCTATTCTGATGTATAAGCTACATTACTGTAAAGTTTCATGAAAATCCATTCAGTAGTTTTTGCGTGAAGGAGTAACAAACATCCATCCATCCATCCATACATCCATCCATCCATCCATACTCACAAACTTTCATGTTTATAATATTAGTAAGATAAGGTATTCTTGTTCTGTGATGACATAGTGCTACCTACTACTACTGGCATAAAATGTTAGTCATAACTATTATACATTTTTCATAACAGCTGATCATGTTCAATTGCAGTAATGACATATTGATAATTTCAAATTGTAATTTTCTTTTCTAGTTCTTGAATTTGACTTACTCATTTTTTTTTTAAATACTAACCAAGGCTGACATACATTAAAAAATTTACATGTGGCTAGATCAAAATAAAATAGCTTTATTACTCCAGAATCTCTAGAGTCTAGATGTATCATTTCTCAAAAATGTGATATTTTTTTAGACTAGTTTGGTTTTGAGGTCTGATACAATTTAAGTTAGCTTTGTTTAGATCTGGCTATGTACCTAATGTTTAATATTATGAACCAAGAAATTGTTTTAGCTGAATTACATGCTCAAGTAATGTAGATAAAAAAAAAAAACTGTGACTTTCTAATTTGGTTGGCAACCTGTTTTAGTATTCTGTGCCAGTTATTTAGTCCTTTCTATTTCTCAACCACTGCTTAAATATTAAGGCAAGGTCTAACCAGTCATTTAAATACAAAACAAGACAAAATATTTGTTACACTGAAGAAAGTTTCAAATTCTCCAATTCATTATTTACCTATTCTTATAGTTATTTTTGAGAAATCAACCTTTCATATGCACCTCAATGCATAATCTTTTGATAGGTGTTTATTTCTTTGTAAAAATTATCATGGCTTTTATTTTCAAAATTGATTGGGAACGGAATGGAGCAGTTTTTTTTTTTTTGGAGTCCAAAAGGTAAATTAAAGAAATTAAGAGTCTGTTATAAAAAAAAAACATATTTATTACTTTTCTGTTGTAAAATATTACTCTATTACAGATTTTATTTAGAATAAACAATTTTCTTATTATAAACCTCAAACACTTTACTGGTAGTTGATTGTCTGTGTTATGGGATTCCGAATTTGCTTAAGAAATGAAAGAGACTATAAATGTGAATAGTATTTCATTATATTTAATTACTAAAAGATGATACTATTAAGTAATACATAAATCCCATTTGTTATCAGTATACTTATCATGAATGCTTAAGTAATGTTCTTGCATTGAACTTCATGAAGGTTCTGTTATCTCTATATTCATCCATTTCAATATGACTTCATAACTATTTATAAGAAGTGTTCATTTCAAATAGAAATATCAAATAATTTTCAAATTTTGTAACTCATTGACCAGGGGTTTTAACCATGTTTTAGCTACACATAATAAACTTCTATGCTCCCAGCTTACGGATAGTCCGTCTCAATAAATTATAGAGCATGATTTCTGAAATTGTAGATATCCCTAGTAACCTCTGCTGCAGTCAGTCGACCCATCACAAACAATCAATTTGTAAAAGAAAATATGTGTTTAGTTGCATACAGGGCAAGTCATTTCGTTTATATTGTGGCAATCCAAGGTTGTTGCAAGAACTATGATTGGATTTGAATTATTGTCAATTTGGACACCACCTTCAGTCATCTTTTTGATCTTTATTAGAAACAATCTATTTTATACAATACTTTTTAAATTACAGCGCCTAGAACGCGAGAAGGCAGAGCGGTTGGCTGCTGAGAAGGCGGAGTCGGAAATGACTCCAGAGCAGAAACTTGCAGAAAAACTAAAGAGACAAAAACTACAGGAGGAATCAGATCTGCGCCTAGCCATGGAAACATTTGGTAAGGTCTTGTATATCTTCATTATTTATCATTCATGATATTTAACATGTTTTCGTCCGATGACACAATGTCTGTGATCAAAATCTTACTCCTATATCAGTGACACATATCTGTGACCATATTATACGTACTCCTTACCACGATAAATTCGTCCGGCATAGCTTAAGCTAGGCTATACCTTATCGGTTTAGGTAGTTAAAACAATGTAAACAATCTTGATGTGTCTTTTTATTTAAGCATACACTTTATAAATCGAAATCTTTACATTTTACAATTTAGGTATGAAAAAATCATTTCCTTTCATAATTTAATTGTATAGTGTAACGATTTTCATTTTTAGACTGTGTATTTCAACAAAAAGACATGTCAAGATTGTTTATATTGTTTTAACTACCTAAACCGATAAGGTATAGGCTCAGTGAAACGCTGCCGGACGCGAACGTGTTGAGCAGAACTATGTGAAATAACTTTATGTTAACCTTTAGCTGGTGACGTGGTTTTAATTTCACGTAAGCACTGACGTGGGGGCCTCAGAGGCCCGTACTTAAAAAAATATTTTTTTCTGAATGTAGAGATTTAATTTGTCCTGACATTTTATAATTACATCAAATAAGTGTAATTCTAATGAAACAAACAAAATTAATAAACAGTTTTATTCAAAATCAGTCTTATTTTTAACAAATAAACCACAGTTAACATTTTTTTGGCAGAAATCACTTGAAATAGGAAATCACCTTAAATGCGTATTTTTTTCCAGCAAAACTAACAAATTAACCCATTCTTGGTCACTGTGCCAATTTGGGAACACTTAAAATTAAGGGAAAAATTTAAATTGTTGACGCTAAATGTAATATGATTGGGTACAGTTTTATAATAATAAATAAATCTCCACCTTGTCGACAATAACGTCGCTCCAAACTCTACCGAAAAGGTGAGAAAACTCGCAAAAATGCCTAAAAAAAAAAATTTTTTTTTTCTCATTTCCTAATTCCTTTTATCCTCTTTAATTATAAAATCAACAAATTTTTGATGAATCTCTGCTAGTTTCATTTTGACCATTAATGGGTTAACATTTTGTATAAAAGTCCAGTAATGTCTCTAACAAACTAAATAATAAGCAACCGTAGTTCTATGGAGAAAATAAAAAACTGCAAGGCACCAAATCTTACAAATTTACGCACAATCTGGACAAACTTTCTTCGCGCATTGAAGGCAAATATTATGCTTTTACATACGTAACTTGTATGTGTAGACTTCCCCTGAAGCTTCAGTGGACACGTGTGGTACCTTCTACTTTGTTTTACATCTTCTTCTGGAACTTCTGGATGCTCAGCCATATCAGACCCTAGGACTGTGTCACTGAGCATAGAAAATCTTTTACTGTCACTAATATGTACGCTATCATCGTTATTGCTTGACCCTTTTCTTCCGGATAATGAAGTAGGTTACATTTTGGGATAGTTAATCAAATACTGAAAGAAAAAACACAAAATATGAAGAAAAACATCAGTTCAAAAAGTTACGTTAATACTGATGTGGGGTCTGAGAGGCCCTCAAAAAACTTTATAACGAATTTACTCACCAGAATTGCGTGTATCGACACGTTTACCACCTTTAACGGGCTCCTGCCGACTAAATTTGAAGGTACTAGAAGTCGCGTATGCGTCGCGTTCGAGGGAGAGGAGAAATTCAATATTTTTAGTTTTGTTGGGCCCGAGCGGCCCCCACGTCACCAGTTAAAGGTTAAAAAATAATTGACTTTAGACCTAAAATTACTCAGTGTTTCTGAAACATAAGCCATTTGGGCATGACAAAACGAGCGCGCGAGAAACAATACCCGTCATTCTCTCATATATTTAGTTTAGTCAGACAGTGACAGTCATAGATTCAAATAAAGTTGTGATGTTTTTATTTTTATATATAGAAAATAAATTTGAGAAGATTTTAGGTCCATTTGCTATGCTTTTTGTCGTACATTTGATAGTCTGATTTTTACTGTGTAGTTTTAATGAAAATATTCATGCATGGATAATCAATCTCTATGCCTGTATAGAAAATTTCAAGCTGCTTTGTCATTCTTTTCAAGTATGAAATCCATTTCATGTCATTTTTATTATACAAAGAAAAATCTTTTTATAGTGGTTCCATAACCATTATGCCTCTTCCGACGTGACAAAAGTTAAAGTTTTATAGCTAATAATATGAGCACGAAAGACCTAATGTACTTAGAATGGGGCCCAAGTACTAACCCATTTAGGCCCTGCGCAGAAGACAGACTATCCGCGACGGACTTTTTTGTCTGTGAAAATAGAACGTTTGGAATTATATGCAGTAAACGCACACGACACGCAAAAAGTCCGGCGCACAATGCATACAATCCATGCAGACTTTTTATGCGCCGCAGACTCGATCGCACAAAAAGTCTGTCGTCTGCACTGCCCCTTAAACAAATCATAAACTTTGGCTTCAGCCCATGAGACGGACCTTTTTTGTGTATGATCCAATTGCATTCACAATTTGTAACTATTATTTTTATGTTACAGGCATAACGGACGCAGCCAGCAGCGGTAAACTCGACAGCTTCGACCCGACCACCAAGGAGGAATTCACAGAGTTTTCGGAGCTTCTTGTCAAAAAAATCACACTCTACAAATCAAGGGATGAGTTCCCCGAGTTTGTGGATGATCTTGTTAAAAACATAATTGTTCAAAGTAAGTATTCTTGTATGGTTACATTTAATGTAGCTTATATTTCGGTTAAAGTTACATACTAGTTTGAAGACCCCAATTTCTTTCGCAAATGTCATAAGAGACTACGCGACAGGCTAGCAATTTGTCTCTATTAATACCTCTTTCTATTGTATGTGGAATTTAGCGAGGTTTTGTCTATAAAGCATTTGGTGTGCTCTGCCTACTCCATTTGGGAATACAAGTGTGATGTGTGTATGTACCTCTGTATAAATAAAAAACGAAACATATGCAAAAATCTATGAAACAGAAGTCTTGGTTTTGTCTAATATTTTATGTGTTCTGTTTATCCCAATTGGAAATGCAAGCATGATATGAGGTCTGTCTTTAACTTTTTGTTTGCTTTTCCAGTGTCATCCTTAGACATCAAGAGGATAAAGTTGTCCGTAGACAATCTTTACATTGAGAAACAGAAGGCGGAGAAGAATGACAAAGGCAAGAAGCCAAACAAGGGCAAAGGCAAGGCGAAATTAAAAGTAGAAGGGGACAATGTGAGTATCTGTTTCAGTTTATTTTTGTCTGTGCGCAAATTTTATTACGTTTTTTCGACACTGGGAAAGGGTTGGAGTATTGTGGGCGATGGGCTAGCAACCTGTCACCACAATATCACGTTACCGTGAATTTGCTAAATGTGTCACTGGATTTTTTAATTCATGTGCTCTGCCTACCCCTAATGGGAATACAGGCGTGAGAATATGTATGTATGTATGTATTTATTTTAATGATTGTGACTCAGCAATTGCTAATTAAGATAAACATCTGAGTGCTCCACGGTGTACTAGATGGCATGGGCAATCTTATGTCAAAGCAATGTGGGTTAAAATGGAACTAAAGAGGATTTTTCTTCAGTCAAATTTGAGCCATTTTCTTTGATATAGAGTGCCCATGCCCATATACTAGTACAGTGTTGAGCACTGGGATGTTTGTTATACAATGACTAGTAGTCTAATAAGGTTAGGAAATGACCTCGGAATCCGAGATACCCAGCTGGAAGTTTTGTAAATATTTGCATATTGAGGCCCTAAAAGTTGTCTCAAAACCTACATATTCTAAGGTGTGAGCGACTATTAAATTTCAAGGTCAAAAGTCACAAAAATCTGTTTTTTGCGCTTCTTTTGTAAATATCTCATTTCCTATGGATTTTTGCTGTTTGTGTTTCTTATCAATATTGTAGAATACAAAATTATCTACAAGATCTGTTTTTTATTTTTTTTATACGGTGAACCGTTTTCGAGATATAGGTCGGAGAGCGCGCGGTCACAGCATCACTTAAGGCCTTGGGTACTTCGATGGCCAAAACGACACAGATATTGTAAAACTTCAAAATGCTGCAGAAGTTGATGGTCGGGGGCACGGCCGTGCCCCCACCAAGTCGAGCGCGAAGCAAGCACTGCCGTTCCATCCTTTACTGGATCCATTTCGCTGCGTTTTCAGGCACCTATTTGAGCACTTCTGGATAAGACCAGAACGCTGAAATTTTTGTCATCTAGTAAGCTATAATTACATACTTAAAATACAAAATTTCAAATCAGCAGGTCATTTAGTACCGAAGTTAAACGAAAGCAAAGTTTCGCATTTTCGACACTCACTCACTCACTCATGATCATCAAAATAGAACTAGTACCTACTTCCCATAAACTCACAAAGCTGAAATTTGGTACAGAATTAGGGATTAATGACTACATAAAGGGAAAAATATAAAAATTGAGATAATTGAAGATCTGGAGTACCTGGTGACCCTGATTAGAAAGCACTAGAGCCCAACCAAACTACTGTCGAAATCGACATTCCTCCTTTACAAAAAATATTGAACTTAGTGGGTCACCTCATTTTACGTCAAAAATCGAAAACCTGCTGGTCTGGTACATAGAAAAAAATCAACTATAATTGCAAAAATCCAGGGTAGAGGGACACATCTTCTAATTTACGCC
This sequence comes from Adoxophyes honmai, assembly GCA_005406045.1. NCBI lineage: Eukaryota > Metazoa > Arthropoda > Insecta > Lepidoptera > Tortricidae > Adoxophyes > Adoxophyes honmai. Next base: position 34,794 of record BHDV01070049.1, on the reverse strand, counting down.
AAAAAACGAAGACAGTCAGCAGCCAACCCAAAGCCACATTGATTTAACTAATCAAATATTTATAATCATTGATCTATCGATAGTTCATCAAGTATATAATGGCGCGTTTTCGATCGGAGACCGGTCGACCCAAAGTGATGTTATGACCGCGCGCTCTCCGCCCTCTATCTCGAAATCGGTTCACCGTATAAAAAAAATAAAAAACAGAACTTGTAGAGAATTTTGTATTCTACAATATTGATAAGAAACACAAATAGCAAAAATCCATAGGAAATGAGATATTTACAAAAGAAGCGCAAAAAACAGATTTTTGTGACTTTTGACCTTGAAATTTAATAGTCGCTCACACCCTAGAATATGTAGGTTTTGAGACAACTTTTAGGGCCTCAATATGCAAATATTTACAAAACTTCCAGCTGGGTATCTCGGATTCCGAGGTTCTTACCTTAATTAACCTTAATTTATTAGGCTATAGTTGAATCTGATATATTAAAGGAATGGAATTTTTTTATTGGCAAGTAGGAAAAATATTTTTCTTTTTTAACCCCCGACGCAAAAACGACGGGGTGTTATAAGTTTGACGTGTCTGTGTGTGTGTGTGTGTGTGTAAATGTGTATGTATCTGTCTGTGGCATCGTAGCTCTCAAACGGATGATCCGATTTTAATGCGGTTTTTTTTGTTCAAAAGCTATATCCGTCGAGAGTGTTCTTAGCTATGTTTGGTGGAAATCGGTCCAGGTCTTCAAGGTCATCAGGTCATTTGTTAGGTGTGATGAGAATGTTACACGTTCAGCAAAGCCATCGCGTTGAGGCTCGTCGGGGGTTTTTTTAATTTTTAATTAATGTTGGTTATTCAAAATTATGAAAAATAGGAAATGTACCAACTGCAGCAAGTTAGATGGCAAGTTATTTTCAAGTGGGTTAGGTAAAGACTTTCACAGTTGGGTATGCAATGTGGGAGCCAACAACAGTGAGAAAATTTTGCAGACTTAGTAGACAACAAAAAGATAGTTGAATGACCACTACTGCCAAACTCAAGAAGTGAAATAAAGATACATATTAAAAATTGGAAAATCAAACATCGCTTTTGTAGCCACGAAGGCACGAAACATATCACTTTGTAAGTAACTGTTTTAAGTAAACTTATTTTGTTCCAGGCTCATCTCACACAATACGACGCGTATGGTAACTACGAAGCCGACTTTGACGATTTCATGTAACCGCTGCCTCTAGCTCATACTGATGTCTAAACCGTATACAATGCATTAGTTAGCCTCCCCGTACTTAGCTGTAAGGGCGATTTTTGTGTTGTACCTTGTTTGTTTCTCTTCGTCTAAAAGTGAAATTGAAAGTTTCTGATATTTAGTGTTTAGTTTTCTTCGTTTCGCACCTATATAAATTATATTTATTTTTAACACACATAAAATTATAGTATTACATTTATTTTTGTATCTGCTCGTCTGTCTTGACTTCAGGTATTGTCTTGGTCAACGCCATAATTATAGCCTATAATGTTATTTTACTCTTGTAATATACAGTCGTTTCATTCTATGGTTATGGTCCGATGTTATGTTATATAGATAATAAATTTTTTATTGTGATATTTTGTGGTTTTCTTTGATGACAACCTTTTAACATTTATTTTGGCATCAATTAACTTTCCAAAGATACACTATACCTTATCGGTTTAGGTAGTTAAAACAATGTAAACAATCTTGACGTGTCTTTTTATTTAAACATACACTTTATAAATCGAAATCTTTACATTTTACAATTTAGGTATGAAAAAAACGTTTACTTTCATAATTGAATTGTATAGTGTAACAATTTTCATTTTTAGACTGTATTTCAACAAAAAGACATGTCAAGATTGTTTATATTGTTTTAACTACCTAAACCGATAAGGTATAGGGGACCAATGTCCCAAGACATGTGTCTGCGACATGTCAAGCGAAACCGGCCGATTTCGCTTGACATATCTGGCGACATTGCGCGACTGTCTGTCGTAAGGGTCGCGGTCGTTACACTAGCGACATGTCGAGCGAAGTCCGGCAACGTCGCGCTACTTCACCCGACGTTGCTGGGGGCACGTGTCGTGGGATATTTGTCCCCAAGTGTACCTATCCTTGGATTCATGTTCATCAGAATTATGAGATCTTTTCAAAAGACGTGTACAATGGAATCAAAATGATTTTTGACTTTGACCTACCATGGAACCTATTTACAGTGAACGTCATAGTGATATTGCACTACCTACTTGACAAAGGAAACTTATTAAGTGTTTAAATCCGGAGCAGCTATAAAAATACCTGCTTTAATTTCATAGTGGTTAAACTAAGTAATTATTAAGTTTTTAACGCATTGTGTGACGTTGTCATTCCAATGTATTAACGCTTAATTTGGCAGTGTTCGGTGCGCCGAACATATCACGGGACTATCTTTTTCTATTTTTGTAATTATTTTTTGTAGGATGTCAACGGGGCAAAGAGGCTTGAACGCAAGTTTTGTTCTTAATGCTGCCAAATTAAGGGTTAAAAACTAACCTTCAATTGTTACTAACAAGAGACCACGCAATCCACAACGCAATCCACCGAGTACATTTTTGTTTCACCAAACAAACCCCCAAAGTGTTACCAAGTCATAAAAAGTAATAAATACCGCAAGATAAAGATCCTTCGCAAGTAATAAAAATTTCGTAATCCATTGTGGACGATCGCTTTCAAAACTGTGTTTGGGGACATCTCTATTTGACAGATGTCAATGTCACTGTCGCTTTTTCCCTCGCAATCCGCAACGGTCGTGTTGTAAAGAGATAATGAATAAACCAAGCTTATAATGAACATGATCGAAGTTTTAATTCAAGAACTACAAATTACAAGAACAACATGAACAAACTGTAGCAAGGTTGTACTGTGTGAATTTAATGCGTTAAGTACCAACTGTTTACTTAACAAAGTATAAACAACTGAGTAGGTATTTTAATAGCTCAATAGTGAGTATAAAGCTAAATCGTACATCCATTATTTCGTTTTTATTTAGGTTCCGTATTGACTATGTAAACAGTTGCCATCATTGTGTACTGCCCTAGCGCCACCTATCGTCGAATAGCCGAACTAGTTCGGTTGCATAAACACAACTTCCAACTTCCTCTCTGTGGACTTCGTTCCCCAGGCATAACATATGGAGAGAGCTCTCTCTATTGGGGAGTCTTTTCCAAACTGGTGACCCCGGCGTGATACACATGACGTGAATATCGAGTAAGAAAGACCAAAAAATCGCTTTTTTTTATGTTTAGTAGGTAGTACCTATCTATTTGTTGTTATACTTATCGGCTACGGCTACTGAAATATAATTTATATAATTTGTCGGAATTTTGACTCATGACTTCATGACAGACAGCGAAATCTTATTAATATAGGGTCCCGTTTGTACACTTTACCGTAATGTGCTGATGGTCTTATTAGATAATTGACAAAAACATAATCAAAAAGTAGACAAAAGTAAACAAAAAGACACTTGTATATCAAACTAATCACTAACGGACGAATTAGAATGATATGATTTTATTATTTTTAACCCTATCATCATCTACGTAATAGGTAAGTATATTTGTATTGTTAAAACTCGTAAAACAAAAGTTGTTGTTCATGACTTTAGCTATCTACCTACCTAGTCGCGCATGGTTGCTGTTTTACAATTAACTCTGTATACCTACTTAATATATTTGCGTGATTCAGCGAATTCATCTTAATTTTTTGATATTAGGTACTTATAGAATACCTACTTCGTTCTCAAGTTATCAAAGTAAAATGCTAGCATGTTAACTTAAACAAAAGTAAGTAGCTAGCCAGGTAACGCAAGCTCATTTTCGTCACGATGTGCGAGTCAAAGTTGACTTATAGTTTTGGGGTCAATATCAGCCTTTGTGCGTAGGAATCAATTAGCAGCAACCATTAAACAAAGCTACCGAACCGTTCGGAACAACCATTTATCACTTGGGAGGTCGACTGCAATGAGAATCGTTTTGCTACCTACCAAGGCGGTTTCTGCAGATAATATGGCTGCAACATTAGGTAGGGTGACGGCACCAGTTATGGCCGGTTTAAGCTGACAAGCACCAGTGATGGACACTTCATTCATAATTTAAAGACCATAGAGTTGTGAATTGATTGTTGTACAACAAATGACTTTTCCTTAGTGGGTAGTAAATAAGAGTCATTGTCCATTACTGGTTCTATGTCCATTACTGGTGCGGTCACCCTACATCGGTCAAATACCTAGTTGAAATGTACTACGCTTGCCTAGATCCCCATATAGCTAGCAGAGCTGTCTTTTTAGTGATTTTTACTGTTAAAAACCTTTAGTCTAGGAACCTCCTGCAGCGCTATTTGTGTAATGCACCAAAAATCTACATCGTTTTTAATTTGATAGTTGAAGCAAAAAATCGCTTTGTTTCAAATGTTATTGGTTTGAACTGACACTGAAACTGTCAATTTAAAAACGATGTAGATTCTTGGTGTAGGTATGTAGTTAGACGATAGCGCTGCTGGTTGTTTTGAGTAAAATTTTCTTTAATTAGCTATTTCTTATCATTTAGCATTTCGGTAAGTAAAATTTTTGCTTCATACTTTCAAGCGGGTATTTTCAGCCGGGCAACTTACAAAATCGGTAAATTAAGAGTGGAGAAGGAAGTAAATTTATTTCTAGGAATACTTTCGAAAAGTAGATACTAAACTGATTTAAAGCTATGCTAGACGTGTTCTATAAAGTCTGAGATCGAATTAGAGATCAAAAATGTAAACAAACGTGTTGCCATTGCTTTAATATTATGAATCAATAAACTAAAAGTAGTAAAAAAATGAACACAATTAGTACAATTATATCAATTAGTAACAAAAAAGGTTGACTACATCTGAATGTCACTTTGATATTGACAGTTGTTTGTTTACATTTTTGATCTCTAATTCGATCTCACACTATAGGTTATGGACCATAACTTGTTTAGTGAACCTACTCACCTACCTATGTAGAAAATATCGGGAGATTACAAAGTTCTCAGTTATTGCCAACAAAGTTTGAAATAAATCTAATTTACTTTGATAATAAAATAGACACATAATCAAAGCAATTCACTGCGTTACAAAAATCATTCAATCCAATTGTCATAATAATATTTGCCATTGAATTCGACGCGCAACGAGCAATAATTCACAATCATTGTGGCGTTACACACAAAATTACGCGTAACTAAATAAACTGGAGGTTAAATTTAATACAGAATAAAGAAATCGACCAACAATACTCAAATATTGTTAACTTAATTTCACAAAATTGACTTTGACTCGTCTACAAAGTCAAAACTTTTTGTTATTTTGAACCTTTGACCCTTGACAGAAATGTGCTCTACGCGCTAAGCAATTGCCCGGCAATTTGACGGGCTATTCAAACATTAGGTACATATTTCACAAATCAAACGGATCTAAGACTTACAATCTGTCGCATGTCGTAGTGCTTGCTTTGTGCTTTATCATTATCACATTGGCCAAAGAGTAGGGAAGTAACTAAAAACAGATGCGATACCCCAGTCAAAAAGGAATGATTGTGAGTGAGATAGGGGCTCTTGGCTTCCGTTTGCCTTTCATCAGGGCATTGCTGCTGGCATTGGCTTGGTTTTCGTTTAATGTTTAATTACTTAGCTAGCTAAATTAAGTTTTAGCTATGTACCTGCTTTTACCTATCGCTTTTTTTAAGTTTTTTCTGTTTATTTCTTTAAAAAACGAATAGAATGGGGGCACGTTCTACCTGGCAACATCGTTAATCATCATTCGTAATTAGAACAAATAGGTAGACATATCTAATTTTAAACGCCGCACCACATGGAGAAAAATGTCTTGGCAAAATTGTTAAAGCAACCAGTAGGTACTTAAGTAGACAGATAGGCACGTGTAAGAAAACTTTACCAACAAAATATTTACATCACTCACCACCAACGTTCACTATGACATCCTCCGCAACTTCGCAATCGCAACTCTCAAATCGCCGTCCAAATCGGATAATAAGGCTTAACACGCACTGCGGTTTTTAAAAAGCGGATCCGCAACCGCAAAAAATGTAACGTATGGCATCCGCTACAAGCGCACGCACTTGCGGTTTTTTCCAGTGACTGATTTTAAAAACGCAACTTGCTACATTTCGATTTGCGGTTTGCAACCGCGCGTTTTTATGTATCCCATACATCGTGTATGGCAGCGCCCGCACTGCGGTTTGTAAAAAGCGGTTTTTTCGTCAGTTCGGCTCAGACAGCGGTGCAGTGAGGTGTGTGTCGTGCGATGAATAATGTCGTCGGATTATGTTATTCGCAATAATTTATTAAAACTACCTACTAATTGACATCCTGTAGTACCTAGTTAAAAAATATCTTTGTTTTCTCGTACATAACTGTACATTTTACAAAAAATTCCCCTCAAATATCTTTGATCAGTTAGACGATGCACCCAGTAGGTACTTATGTTGGGGAAGACGTTTTCTATTTTTCTTTTATTTCTTAAAACTAACACATCCTGCTCTGACGGAATCCATTGTCATACTGAACGTGAAATCCGCGAAAACGCAACCGCAGTGCGAGTGCCTCCGCGGTTCGGCGGTTTCCGCCAAACCGCAACCGCAAGAAAAAATCCGCAGTGCGTGTTAAGCCTAAGATGACATGACTGTTTTAGTCGACCTTACGTCATTCGCATAGCTGTAAGTAGTCTGTGCCACTTTTACCGCCGAACTGTTTACAGCCTGTATATGGAAAATTAATTCTCGTTTGGAGATTGTTTTTGGAAAGCTCGCCTCAGACTTCCGCTGTATAAGATAAACAGCCTGCTTAATAATGGTTTGGTGAGTTCAGTGGTATGATGTGGTAGTTTTATTAGTGTTTAGAATCATCGCAAGGAATAGGCCTGGCCTGTATCCCAAATGTCGTCATTACGATCAAAGAACGAGCCACTTTCGTCTGCGTGAATATGCATCTGTTTGTATGGGAATACGATTTGTCTTGTCGATCACGACAGTTGTGTAAACGTGCCGCTGGGAGGCGCTGTTTCAGTCCCCATACAAACCGATGCCTATTAACACAGAGTGTGACTCGTGTTGTTAAGGACGACATTTGGTGTACTGGATTAAATTACCGTCATTCGAGCTTCGTCTTGCCTTGCTAGTATAGCGATCCCCTCACCACCTGTCGCTGAGTAGTAGAACTTCTGTAAACGTCATCTAAAAACTGTTTTACTTACATTGTGATGACGGAGTTTCGCTAATTGGTAGCATAAATACTTACAACTTTCTATAGGACTTGGATCCCCAGGAATAATATCTGCCTGGAGAGAGATCTCTCTATAAGGCTTTCCTCACACTTGCAATACTGAACGCGGCGCTGAAAGAGCGTTGAGAAGGTGTCAGACGTTGCCGCGTTGTTCAGTGTGGCGAGCAAGGCTTTGACAAAATGAGTCGCGTCGATCAGTACATAGAGCAACTTTACGTCCTCGAAGAAAGCAATCCAACCAAATATAAAATACGTAGTTTTTGAATGTAAAAGTAACTAGCTAATTCGAATCAATCAAGTGCCGATTGGTCTGTTAAGGCTCCCGAAACAAATGAAACTAATTACCGAAGACCTTAAGCCGACCTCGCTCATCCACGATATCGATCGCATCACACGAGCTCAATAATTTGCGCGTAATTTCAAAATAACAAAAATAGAGCGATACAATGTAACAATGGATTTCAAAATTGGAACGTAAAGGCTTTCTCACATTCGTAGCTTGAGCTGCGTTCACACGGAGTGAAATAAATCAGGATGGCCAACTGAATACTGAGATGCCTCTGCAAACTTTGTTGAGCTGGTGGTCAAATTTGGAACTAACACCGTTGCCATACAATATTTATTCATGGCTACACTATGTTCACCAACAGCGCCCCCATTACAAGGCCAGATTAAGTTGGCACGGTGGCATTATGTTCGCGCCTTCTCATGCTACGGTAGGTACATGACGATTTTACAAAATTGACCGGCGTCTTTTTAACTTAGTGAAACTTCGTATTTCTAAAAATATAAGGTCTTTGCCTTTCAAAAGTGGTAATTTCGGAGTTTTTGTGAGTACCTCTTGTCCACCCACTGAGTTTGTGATGGGAAAACTTTACGGTCGCTTTCAAGATCGACATGAAAGTGTTTCTTAAATAACTCAGTTGCAAAACTTCTACAGTCAAGTGGTACAGTTAAATGTCAAAATATTACATACTTACATACACACATATTCTCACGCCTGTATTCCCAAGAGGGGTAGGCAGAGCACATGAATTCAAAAATCCAGTGCCACGTTTAGCCAATTCAGGGTAACCAGATGGTTAAACGTGGTGAGCGTGATGGGTAATATTTACCCTTGTGATAATATACGTTTGTAACTCTTCAACAAAACGTTTTATTCCACTTTTTCCTGGTCTACGCGTTTCAACAAATATACACACTCCACCTTGCTAAACCAGTACGTAATCTCAGACAGCAATACCGTTTGAAACAATGCGATGTCAATGACGATTGCTATCGGGACAAGGCCTCGATGACTATCCCTGTTAAAGAAATAACCTAGATCGGTAGCGCAATCAGAACGGAACTGTGCGACGTTGATCTTAAAATCATCATGACATTGATTATTTTGTTTGAAATTTTAAATACTACATACAATCACGCCTACGTTCCCAAATAGGCAGAACACACAAAATGTGACAGATACCTAAAACTATGATTATGACTATTTCACGAGTCGCAGCTACTTCTAGCATAATTTTAAGTTTGAAACAGATGGAAGAGGTAGCATGATAGTGACAGGTTGCTAGCCTATTGCCAAAAGCACACCTGAACCTATTTCCTTAGTCGCCTATTACGACATCCACGGAAGAAACGGAGAAGTGTTATTCTATCCCGACACCACACTAATATGTAGGTTTATATCCTGAATAAAACCTACAATCATAGGTAAATAGCTTTTGTTAAGGTGTGGAGGTGGAGCATCTGAACCTTAGGTAATTAGTTTCGGAGAAACTAATTCTGTACCGTAAAAGTATGTTGCCGTTCTATCAACCAATGAACGAAGCTCCACGAAACCGCTCAACTCGCAAAATGAGGCAACTATTGTTTTCGTTTATTTTAATCAAATTTTATTACAACATTAACAAGTCATTGTATAGGAAGAGCCGGAGTTGCGCAACGCAAAGTGACCGTAAGTGAATTACGACAAGTTCACACGTTCGTGGGGAACCGTTTTGTTCTTTTAGCCGCTGTTCTTTTAATTCGTAGGTTAGTGTTAACGGAGACTTGTTTGGTAAGCAATCACACTGACTTGTTCACTTATGCGATCGCTGTAAGTTAACACCCACATAAACAAACATCTGACCTGCCAAACATCAAAAGAACCTGTCAAACATCTGGTCTGCTGACCGTCGTCACCTAGTTAAGATTTGACAACTGCAGCTCGCTGAATACGGCTGACTACCGTGTTCTTTAAATGGTAGTGATACTGACTCGTTCGCCTAGTGCGAACGAGTGCGGCTGTTTGCCGACCGCCGTCACCACGGATGCATCATGGTTCAGAGCGTTTAGTGTGTTCAAATCGATGATGCAGTCGTCAACGAATTCGTTTGCGAGTTATCGCAAAATTGTATGGAAGCCGAGACAGCGCCGCCAGCGGAACGTTTGCACAACTGCCACGGTCGACACGTCTCCATACAATTCCGCGATAACTTGCAAACGAATTCGTTAACGACTGCACCATCGATTTAAACACACTAGACGCTCAGCAGTCGTGATTGGTCAGGCTTAAATTTTAAACGTCGTTATTGGTCAGCGTCCGAATGACTCACTATTTTCTTAACGCGAATGAACGATTGTCAGGCTGTGACGGCAGGCGCTCGCCGAATGTGGCTGACTGCTTTACACTTTAGCAGTCACCGCATGAATCATGCAGTGAACGACAGAGTGTAATTGCTGCTGTATTTGCGCGGCTGATACACAAGATACAAAAGTGGTAAAGAAGTGACGTGAACGTACCTATATACTTTAGAAATCCGATATGATAAAATATTTTTTTTTAATCTGCCATAAGAGTATAAGTTTTAAGTTTTAGTTTTCCCAGAATATCAACATTCTATCGAATCACAGAGCCGCGTCAATCAGTAATTTTTAATGTAATTTTATAGTATCTAGATGTCACCGGAAAATAACACAATCCGTAAGTTTATAAATTTACGAGAATTTCTGGGAAATTTATTAATTTCCGTAAGATTCCAAACTGGGGACAAATTGTATTATTTTACGGCCGCATTTTCGTAAAATAATCAACTTGGGTTAGGTTAGGTTAGAATATATTAAATTTTGCATAAACGTGGGCGTAGAATCATTTTTTGTTTCTTGTTTGGAATCTTACGGAAGTTTATCAATTTCCTAGGAAATTTATAACCTTGCGGATTTTGTTATTTTCCGGTGACCTAAACTTTATAATGCCGCCACAAGACAGTTTTTTTAACCTATGCTCATTGCGTCTAAACCTATAAGAGGCACATTGTTATTTTGATGTAGATAAAACATTCGGCACATCGACGGCCGGATAGCCCAGCGGTTAGAGAACCTGACTGTGACGCTTAAGGTCCCGGGTTCGATCCCCGGTCAGGGCAGATGTTTGTATGATGAATACGAATGTTTGCTTTCGAGTCTTGGATGTTTATCTATATATAAGTATGTTTATCCGTTGTCTAGTACCCATAACACAGGCATTAAATTGCCTACTTTCGGACTAGATGATTGGTGTAAAAATTGTCCAGAGATATTTATTTATTATTCTAATCCATTAACACGACACGACCGACACAATGACATCAAAACGGCTGTATCCGAAGCATAATAGGTATTTTAAAACTCTAAAATTATGCAACGACCTAGAAATTTATTAATAGACTCAGTCCATTTGGGGCACTCCTCGATCGATCACTCATTTCTTCATTAGCTATCTGGTACGTTATTGTTGGATGCAAATTCAGCTGTGAAACAAAATTGCTACAACCTCACTGGGAATGTAGGAGAAATATCGACTCCATGGTTACAGATTTAAAATTCAAATTGTGGCGGCCAGAAAATGTGAGATACCTATAGTCTATTCTAAGCTGGCTTAGCTAATTGTTTGTAATTGTCTTAGACTGATATCCTGGTTTTAGAGTTATGCAACTATTGAGAGCTATTGCAACTATTGTTGTGTGTATGTCCATTGTACGTCCACAACATAAGACGTCCACTGCTGAACTTAGACCTCCCCTTTGACTTACATATTTACTGGTGAGAAGCGACCTGCATCCAGCGTCTTCCAGCGACTATTAGAAGGTCTGTCCATCTTGTAGATGGACGTCCTACTCTGCGCTTGCTGGTCCGTGGTCTCCACTCGAGCAGTTTTTGACCCCATCGGCCATCTGCTCTTCGTGGAATATGGCCAGCTCACTGCCACTTTAACTTGCTAATCCGGTGGGCTATATCGGGGACTATGGTTCGTCTACGGATCCCCTCAATTCGATCACGTAGAGACACCCCGAGCATAGCCCTCTCCATTGCTCGTTGAGTGACTTTGAGCTTTGAGATGAGGCTGACAGCGAAAAACGTTTCGGTGCCGTAAGTCATCACTGGTAATAGACATTGTTTAAGGACTTTCGTCTTGAGGCACTGAAGTAGGTATGTCGGAGAAGGGTAGTTTTAATTTGAAATGCCCTGGTCGACACAACTGTCGATCAACGAGCTGGCATCTTCTTTTAAAGGATTAGGGTCATTGTCATAACCCTAAAAAAACATGTCCATTTCTAATATATAAGACATTTTTAATAATTGCATTCAATTTACATCATAACTATAAAGTACAGGAAACGTACTAGACTATACTATATCATATTTTCTATAAATGTAATTATTTGTTTTGTTTATCACCACAAATGTAACTGAAAGTCCACTTCGGTGGACTGTCCGGATTCCACCTGTTAATAGAATGTGGCTTTAAAAAAATACATCTCTTTTATTATTGTACAAAAATGCCAGTTTTCCCTAATCTATGTATAATTTCCATTTAACATTAATAGGATTTAAAAAATTAGATGGCAATAAAACACATTTTTTGCATCATTGAATCTTGTCACAACATTTTTTGTCTTTTTGGTGGACATTACTTTAAATTCTAGAAAAATTAGGGAAATGTCAAATGAATAGACCGGGACATATAATTGAACTCATTCACTATCGTACTATCCCTGTTAGCAGCTATTTTGCCGTGACTTGTGCGCAGTCAGACGATATTGTTGTGTTAACAAGAATATTTGGTGGTGTGAATGTTGAATTGTCTTTCCGGTTACTGCTGTATTTTGTAAGTACATTGCTATAATTCCACCAAACGTTTTTAATAATTAGTTAAGCAATCAAACATTCTAAATATGCCTTGCCTTTTGAATAATCCTTTAAATGGCTGGTGTTGTGAATGATATTGCGGAAAAAGTCCATTCAGTGGACGTCTTTTTGGTGGACTTTTTGTACACCCAAACGATAAATTATTGTATTTTGATTGATTTCTTGTAATTTGGTTTAATTTTTTATTATAACTTTAAAAACTAGCTTCTGATTCCTTTTTTGTTTTATCCGTAAATGACTAGTGACTGAATAGTGAATGCTTAAACGTAAATTCTGTAAAGGTAAAAAAAAACTGTAGAAGATTTAACAAAAACATACAAAATAAGCTTTGGAGGAAAAATGGAATGATGCACGACGATGCAGAAAAAAAAACAATATACAAAAAGAAACTTAAATGTACATCGCACGCAAAATACCGCCTTCGATTCCAGTTATTTTAGTACCATGAAATGGGTGAACGTATTGCAGTGAAAAACAGAAGAATGTTGAAAGCAAAGAAACTTACTTACTTAGAAAGAAGTTGATGACTTCAGAATGCAGCAACCATTAAAAATTAGTGAGTGCAGTCTGTTTCTTGATTGAAAAAAATGTTCATAAAAGTATACAATTTTTGGACGTATATTCTGAAAGTTTGGATACGTCAACGTTAAAACCAGGAAGAGCCACCAAACCCCCACTTTCATACATGCTTCTTGAAGACTTGAAGGCTTCCTGGTCTTCGGAGGACGAAGGCATATTTGGTCCACCGAAAAGAATTGTCATTTCGGTAGACAGACACAAAATATTTTTTATATACTTTTTGAATGTAATTACGTGTCTGATTGTTCATGATTATGAAAATATATCATGAACGTTATTTTTGTTTAAGATGTTTACAGCTTTTTGTTTTGTTTATTTATTATTAATTAACATAATTAGTCCACTCGGTAGACATATTAGTCTTTTCGGTGGAACCGAAATATCGTTATTTCGTTTTAAATCGTTTATTTCGAATAATTGATCTCTGAATGATACTCAGTTCTGTTGCAAGTTAGAGTAACAGTCGTAATATACCTTTGATTTTTATAAATCACGTGTTTCATTTTTTGGCGAAAAAAATTGCCAGGCTTGACAATGACCCATTAGCACAGCTATTTCAAATGTCTTTGTCACCTTCAGCATATTTTTAGGTTAAACGTATACGAATACGAAACTATAATAGAGACAGGTTTGTAAGCTGTCACCAAAATCATACCAAAACCCTTTTCCTCAGTCGCCTCTTACGACATCCACGGAAGAAATGGAGCGGTGCCATTCTAAGCCCAACACAGGAGTTTGACTGCTTACTTAACTCCTATTTTGAACTGCGGTTAAGTCTTGCGGTTAAAGGTTACGTCACACCACGCCTTTCACGGGCAGACAGACAAGATCCTTAGGTCACGACGTGGCTTGTTATTTAGCTTTTTTTTTCTTTTTATTGTAAGTCGGCTTGGGCTTAGTTTTCAACCAGCACGTGCGGACAATTTAAAAGCGTTCTTTTTAGGACAGTAAGTATTTCAGTGGGTACATGGGGACAATTGATTTCTAATCGCGTATAAAGCGCGAATTATACAGAGTTGTACCTACGCCTAATGAGGTAAAGAGGAACGCGTTGGACGCAAGTTTTCATGACATCATGTCTTCTCAAAGCTGAGTGGTATCGAGGCGCGATCGCTCACGCTACACGCCGTTGCGAGTCGCTCCCATTCAGTCACGGGTCTGCAACTCATTCATATTGTGTTAATTTACATCTCGGCTCGGTTTAAGGGTCGATTTAAACCGGGCTTACTACAACACCTCTCCATTTCTTTCGTGGATGTCGTAAGAGGCGACTAGTGATAAATAGGTTTAGGTAAGTTTGGCGTTATACGACAGTCGAGCATCCTGTCATTATTGTACAGTCAGGAAGTTGATACCTGTGCCACATTGAACCTTTTCATAGTGAGTTTCATATTGATTTGATTAGTTTAGATTACTTTTTCACAGTGACACAGTGACATTTCTTGTGAAAAGGTACAAAGTGGCACAGTAATCAATTTCCTTGACTGTACCTTAATAGGTTAATACTTAAAACCTAAAAATATGCTAGAAATGGCTGCGGAACGAGAAATAATCATAATTTTGACTGTGTACCGTTTTGTATACTCTGCCTACCCCATTTGGCAATACATGTATACTTTATAATGTCTACAATAAGTTTATATTAGTTGTTTAGCATATTTATTTCTTTTTAGTTCTTAGCTCTTTAGTTCTTATGGCGCATTGGTCCAGAATGTAATGCTGTGAGAATGTATTTTACTCAATAAATAAATAAATAATAAATAAATGTATGTATGTTATATGCTACGTGTCCATAATACCTATTAGGATTATGATCCTTAAGTATGACTCATTATGTCTTTCTCAAGTCGAAACGTAGACGATTGACCAATATCCGTATCTACCAAAAGTTTCGTAAACCAGAAAGTAAAACGATGAATAGAAGTCATTACCACAAACAAATAATTCTAAACCAACAATATTCCTAAGTGTTAAGCTTGCAACAGTAACGGAGATCTCGCAAAGACTGCAAAACTGAAGATTTTATTCTGTCGTGTGGAAACAAAAACCACAAGTGATATAACCGCAGGGACAAAGCTTCCCTCATTTGCGTGGATTGCGCTCTGAATGACAGACGGGGGGGAAATGGGGATATAAGAAGATGTTAGTCCTAGTAACTTTGACCCAGCTAAGTAGGTTAATTAGATCACCAATAAAAACTTTTTTTTTTTAATTAGAACCTTCTTATTCATTATCATGCGATTAATTTGCTTATATGTTGTAGTTGTATGGCTTGCCATCATTTTTTGGAAGTTATTAGCTTGTTAAAATGCCTAAGTTAATTGGGCAGAGTTGGGGCAAAGTAACTTAAACTTATTACTGTAGGTAGCTAATAAGAATAAAGGAAAATAATGTCCTTTTTAGTTAAAGTGTTTTATAAATAGAGGAGTACAATAATAGACCGCTGGCCCATGTAGTAAAAAATATGGGTCCATCTGAACCACCAGGTGACCTATCTAGAACGATATAAGAGCATAAAATAATAAGATTCAGCACTATGCCGTCACTTGTAAGTTGTAAGCTGTCCAACTGAGTGCAAAAGTACAACCCTCGATTATTTCCTCTTGTCTCATGTTTTTTGTACGGGGTTGCGGAATAATGGATTAGAACTGGTGTTGAAATAGTATGAAACTGGTGCCGTAAAAAATCAAACGACCAAATTTACCCAGGGAAGGGAAAATTATTAGTCGGAAAATAAAAATAAAATCCGACTTTGTGACTCAACATTTTATTCAGCACCAGTTTCATACTAGATAGGTCACCTGGTGGTTCAGATGACCCATATTTTTTACTACATGGGCCAGTGGTCTATAAGGTTGTAATCCTGATTTTATGATTTCAGATATTTTTCTTATGCTTGGGGTCGAGGACTTAGCTTGATCCAAATTTAGGGGTTCGTGACGTCACGCCTTGGTAAAAATTGTGACATGTAGTGACGTCACACGTCACTCGAAACTTGGGCACTGTAATCTCGCTCTACATCTTTAAACGACAGTGCCAGCGCTCGAAGCTTACTCTCTGTAGAATATTATTTTTTAACTGGAAGCTAACAAATGGGTTGGCACCTCATTAAAACATTACACATTACACAAGCACCAGACAGACATGCGAAACAATCTGTGTCATTATTAGAACAATACTTTTTTTTTGTCCTGTCCAGTCGGGTAGGAATTCCTCTCTAATTACGCCTGTACTCTCAAATGGGGTTGGCAGAGCACACGAAACGCTACATAGACAGAATCATGACTATTTTGCGTTTTGTGGCCACTTCTAGTCAATTTTTTTTGTTTTGAATTGGCAGATATAATAGTAACAGGTAGCTAGCTAAATAATAGGTAATAATAGGTAAGTATACTTTAAGCGACAGGCTAGCAACTTGTCACTATTATACCTGCCAACTCAAAACCCAAAAATGTGGTAGAAGTTTCGTAGGTCAACGTGAAATAGTCATGGTTTTGTCTATGTAGTATTTCGTACGCTCTGCCTACCCCATTAGGGAATACAGGTGTGATGTATGTATTGATTCAAACAAACTTTGAGAGGACAAATTAGGTTAAGACCAGGTATGTTTAGATGACAGGCTAAGCCTGTCACTGTTACCTCTTTCTAACCTTAAGTTTCAATCCTGAAGTTTTGTTAAAAGTGGCTACGAAACGCCCTATTAATAACCCAAAAAGGATGATAATGTTGCCGCGAGCCATAAGCAACAGGAAACGGCAAGGACGTGCACTTTCTCCGCCTTTCTATTTCGCGCTGTTTGTTGTCTACATACCGATCATTGAACAATTTAGAGTTCATTGAATTTGTGCTAAGTGCGCGCCTGGGTGATCGTCAATACAGTTTACCTATCAACAACAAAAACATAGGGATGATGATTGATCTAACCTAATAACCTTAGTCGACTCTTATGACAGGACGAAATGAAGAAAGGAAGAAGTAGAGAGACGTTTTCTAAGCCCGACACCCAAAGACGTAAAAAACGACACAAATTAATTTTAGTTAATGACTTGTTCATTGAGTTGGCGTCCGCCATTGGTAATCCGTGTTAATGAACCTTGTAACAACTATACCTGCACTGAACTATTCAGTAAAGGAAAATGGCTTACAGAAACATTGATACTTGACAATGAAACGCGTGAAAATTTAAGACTATCAAGGCGCGAAGACTTCTGGTTTGTCAAAATTAACGCGATAACGATAGCAAGTGATTTAGGAAATTAGTCAGCAGATGCTCAACGTTGCTTATTAACTATAATCACAATGATAGAATATCACTTCATGTAATTTCACTCGTATCGGTTGGATCACAGATAGAGTGGCGATAAGTGATGGCCCTTGTAATGAATTCGGATGGAATTGATTGTTAAGAGGAAGCTATTATGTATTACGAATGTCAGTTGGTACGTACACGAAATTTCTTTACATGTATGTAAATGTGAATGTATGTGTGAAGTATGCATGTATTTAGGTATACCTACCTACATGCATACTTCACACCGTTATTCCTTGGGGGAGGCAATTACCAGCAAAGATATAAAGCGCTTTTAGCATGACTTTAGATGCAACATTAATGACATGTACTTACCTAGTAGTGACAGGTTGCTAGCCGTAAGCATAAGTAAGTACCTTTTATTTATGATATTCCGGCAAGCCGCAACGTTGGTTTTCAGTGCGATCCCGGAAACTTTAAAGTAAATTTCCGCTAGAGATACGTTGCAGTTATAGCTTAAAAAAATATATACGAATGCCATATTGGTAGCGCCTTAACAGCGCATCTTCGGGATCCACGCGCCTTTCAAGTATTGCGCAAGCGCCGATGGAATGCGCCAATCACAGCTTTGGCCGTTTACGGCCACTCGGAGTTCGGACCTGCTCGTTCCCTAAATAAGAGAATGCAGAATAACCAAATCACCAATCCATTCGATTTTTAAATTATCGAATTCCCAAAACACTTGATTGCTCTTTTAAGTGTGTGTTCTTTTATATCAGGTTGCCAAAACAACTTGATATCAAAACATAAGTACTTAGGTATATATGAGAAAGGTGCAGTTTAGTGAGAGTTGTAGGTCATTCTCCTTAGACATCCGTAACGTCAGGGGAGTCACTCATATTTTGCCGTTATTCTTGGTAGGTAGGCTCTCTTCTTTAAGATTTGAAGAAGGTAGGTAAAGTGTTCCGATAACCCTTAAAAATTTAACCAAGTAGATAGGCCGTAAGGGACTCTGTTGCACTTTTTTGTTTAGTCAACCAGCGCTTCGTAAAGACCATGATTGCCAACCAGAATGCGCCGCAAGAAACTGGGCACAAAAACAAACTAAGTATTTTCTATTTAAAATAACGATGGAAAAAAACTTCCAAGATTAACCAATAAAATATTTTGACGAATATAAAATTCATGTCGTAACCTCAAACATCAATCTAAAATTATACATGCGAAAAATTCACTTGATTATTTAATTGGCTAAGCCAATATGTGATCGAGAATCAATCAATCACCGTGATATGGCTCTACTGTAAATATTTGATATATTTTCATTATGAAATTCATTTCAATATTACACCCGTCCAAAATCTGTCTATGTCGGTAGGTGCAGCATCGGTAATATTTTTGGTGTTGTGTTTTCAAAACGATGATGAATTCGATATCAATTTCATTTGCGAATTAACGTGGAATGGTATGGAAACTTGATGGAAATTGAGACAGCGCCGCCAGCGGACCGTTTGCACAACTGCCGTGGTCGACACGTCCCCATACAATTCCGCGTTAATTCGCAAACGAAATTGATATCGAATTCATCATCGTTTTGAATACACTAGACGCTCAGTAGAGAATGCATTCCCGATATCGTCGGATCCCGAGCTTGCGAAATCTCGTGTAATTCTTCGGGATGGATCCAACAAGACCAAAGGTAAATCAAAATCGCTAATCGAAACTAAATGATGGTGACTAACTTTGTAGCCTTTAGGTACGTTACTTTTCATACAATATTGGTGAGTTTCAAATACGATTATACGACAGATGTCATATTTACAAAGAAAAATGGAGAGACCAAGCCTACATGTAGGTATCTCAATATGGTTTAGGTAGGTACGATGAGGTTTCATAGTACGGGTTATAATTTTTAATATGCATACGGAACCCTACATTAATTATATTCAGCCAGACACGAAAATCTAAATAACAAACATTTCGATCCTCACATCTGCGTGTATGACCTAACCTATCGTTCGAAATTCAATAGTCTATTATACAAATTACATAAACTGCACTATTATTTCACAGGCAGTGTAACATACACGCCAGTCAACATTAGACTTAATGTCATCGACATAAGACTCAACGGATCGTCCGAAAAACCGTGGGAACTTGTAGTTGTAGATTTTTTACGTGTCAGGTGAAATGATGATACCGATAGAGCAATTAGTAATTTACTCGGAGGTACGTGAGTGAAACCATTTCGCTTTCTTTTCTATGGTTATTCCATTCCGTATTCTTATTATTTTTATGGCTTACTAATAATATTACGTAGGTTGGACGTTATGCGAAAATAAAGTATGGTGTATTAACGTTATATTATGACATACCGACGGCTTTTTCCAATAGTTATAATACTTTTTTTCCAATAGTTATAAAAATGTCATATTTGCCCGTAGGGCAAAACTAAACAATTATAGGTAAACAGCTAAACATAGAAACTAAATTTAGTCACGGTTCACATCAACCAAACTGTAGGTATAAGGTAAAAGTACCAATGCTCGACGCTTCAACGCCCAATAGATGACACCCCTCTATCACCTGTCTTACTATGACATAAAGGTTGCAAGAACCCAGTATTGGGTCAGTGTCGAGCACAGGGACGTTTACCTTACCATTAACGCTATGTTTGACGTCGCAACCCTGCTGCAAATTGTACTTGTCTACTTCGTCTAAATGTCTATAATGTCTATATCATCTAGGGTAGTGGAACCAAAAGATGAACACCCCCCAGAAGTTGAACGTTTGGCCTTAATTAAATAGTGGCACATTTTATACGCTTAAAAATATTTTTTCATAATGCAGCAACACTTTGCCGAGGTGAAAAACATAATTCAAGAAAAGTTACATCACGGACGTGAACGTGAGCGATCTTCGCGTCTCGGATTCCGGTCAAAAGTGCCAGTTGTATGGAATCCTTATTAAAAAAAGAGCCTCACATTTTAAGCTTTTAATTGCATATCAAATTGAATAATGCATTGATTAACATATTTATGCTTGGTACGTATTCTCGACTATATCTTTAATATTATTGTAAATAAACAAAATGTTTTTTTGTATTATTTAACGAGTAATTTGCTGTTCAAGTAATGGTTCCAAAATCAGAGGTATGAGCTAATAGTTGAACGGCGTTCAACTATCGGGCAAAGTGGTATTTTTACAAATGCGTTTATAAAATCACACGAAAAAGATAGACTCGCCGATTATAGCTCAAATTAATTGTATAATTGTCATAGATTTTTTATCCAAAAGTTGAACAAAGTATTTTGATGTTATGGCAAAGAAATTCGATATTTTTGTTGTATGGGAATCGCGACTGTTCAACTATTATTTCACAACCAAAAGTTGAACTAGTAATTTTACTAGTTCAACTTTTGGTTTCTATTTCAATAGATGAACATTGAACTAATTAAATTGGTTTATCTTATAGATTTCTTTACCATAACTTGAACTACTAAAATTTTGTCGTTCACGTTTGGGGCAGGGTATCCATATGAACATTTTTATCAAGGTAATATTCCAATAATTATTTTTGAAAAATATGTTAAAACATTTAACGTACATACATACTATTACATACATAACACCTGTATTCTTAAATGGAGATGGCTGAGCACACGAAACGCTTCATATACATTCATATTTCCTATTAATTTACTATCAATATACTAGTTCATCTTTTGGGTCAATTCGTTCATAAATAGGGCACATCGTTCAACTTTAGGGCATTTTGCCTAAGTTGCGCAAAAATATTTTTTATTTATTCGTTTGTATGTAATACATAGGTTTTAAGTAGTGAAATGCAAAGTCGACTATGTGTTTAGTGTTGCAAAAAAAAAAATCACTGTCATACATGACTTACAACACTGCGAAAAAAAAGTTCAAAGAGTGGTAGTCGCTTAATCGTTCAACTTTTGGTTCCACTACCCTATCGTCTTATTTCAGGTTATTCAACAGGCTATCAACTTACTCGGGTCAGCCAAAGGTTATTTGCGAGAACATGTCATTACAAAATGACCTGCCAAGTATCGCTCGTAAAAATAATTCGCATGTAGATTTTGCACGGCTATAAAATAATTATGGGAAGTATTAAGCTAGTTTTTTGTAGGTGTGTGAAGTTATACGCGCACTTTCTTACTTCTAAGCGCGGACCGATTATAATTAAAGTATTTTTAACAAAAGCTAGCTACTTTGCTACTCATACATATACAACCATGATGTGTGGAATGGTAGTATGGAAAAAAATTGTCTTTTCATATTTTATTTTTACTTTTTACAGTTTTTTCTAACCACCCATTTTTTTTACTTTTTAAATTGCGGTGTGTATCGGAATTTCAAAAATCAATACAAATTCTGCCAATGATAATTTTAAACAAAAAAAAACCGACTTCAAATTAGCAATATTTTGAAAGTATTCCATTTACTGAATGTAAAATCTTGACTTCATCAACAAATTACTGAAAACGCCGTACATCTCCATATAAAATTTGAAGAGTTCCCTCGATTTCTCCAAGATTCCATCATCAGATCCTGGTTTCGTGCCAATGGGACCAATTTCGAGATATACCCTTTCGATTAAAAAAAATATATTTGAAAATCAGTCCACGGGTTTTCGAGTTATCGAGTAACATACACACAAAAAAAAAAAATAAAATAAAAAAATAAATAAAATTAGGTCGAATTGATAACCTCCTCCTTTTTGAAGTCGGTTAAAAATAATACAAAAAGCTTGTTGTTATAATCTGTATATATTATATCGTGTGGTGCCGGGTTAGAATAGCACCTCCCCCTTTCTTCCCGTGGGTGTCGTAAGAGTCGACTCTGGGAAAGGGTTAGTGTATTGTGGGCGATGGGCTAGCAACCTGTCACCGCAATATCACGTTTAACTATCTCGTTACCCTGAATTTGCTAAACGTGGCACTGGATTTTTGAATTCATGTGCTCTGCCTACCCCTCATGGGAATATGGGCGTGAGAATATGTATGTATGTATGTTATATCGTGAGGTGACGACTTTAGAAGAACACCTCTCCATTTTTTCCTTGGATTTCGTACGAGGCGACTAGGATATAGGTATAGGTTAATGTATATTTTAGGAGACTGTCACCCTTATACCTGCCAATTAAAAGCTTAGAAAAATATGCCAGAAGTGCCCAAGAAACGTGAAATACTTAGTCATAGTTTTGTCTGTACTGTAGAGTTTCGTGTGCTTTGCTTACTCCTTTTGGGAATACAGGCGTGTTGTATGTGATATGTATATCTGCATAACGTTTAGATTAGGTTTATATGTATGTATGGAAGTCAACCTGCAGTAAGCGCTACTATTACTAAGTATATTACCTAAGGCGTCCTTTCACTACTAAAGCCGGCGCCGGCGCTTCTCCGCGTGTCTCGAGGACAAAACCGCTCTTCATTTATAAAAGAACGGCGTCGCTATTGAATTTCTTGGACATACGCCTTTTTACTCCGTCTTAAGTTAAAAACGAACCCTGCGTTTTGCTGCATATTTTTCTTCGGTGACAAAAAAAGTAGAGTTTTTAGTTTTGCGTGAAAAAATAAAACGTCAATTGTTTGACAAGTTATCTTTACTGAATAACGTTGGGATTTCCTTAAGAAAAAACCGACCAAGTGCGAGTCGGACTCGCACTAGAAGGGTTCCGCACCAAAAACTACACAAAAAACACGCTTGTCGTATTGGGAGAAGGCCTTTGAGATAAAACTTGCAGAATGGAGACCACAGAAAACGGCCAAAATACTACGTTTTTTCGATGAGAGCCCTATTAATAATTATTATTTTTATTTTAGTAGGTATTTCTTGTTATAGCGGCAACAGAAACACATCTGTGAAAATTTAAATGGTCTAGCTAGCTCTTACGGTTCTTGACATACAGGCTGGTGACAAACGGACAGACAGACGGACAAACGGACAGATAGATAGCGAAGTCTTAGTAAAAGGATCCTGTTTTTACCCTTTGGGTAGGTACGGAACTGTAAAAACGACACATTATTTTGTTATGAAAACTCGCTACGCTCAGCTTTCCAAATGAAATAAACGACTTTACTGTACATATCAGTCATTATTATTGGCAAAGTGTGTCAAGGGCCCATGTTACCCGTGTGGTGTCGGGTTTAGAATAACCCCTCTCCATTTCTTCTGTGGATGTCGTAAGAGGCAATTAAGTACATAAGTTGAGGTATATTGTAGGCGACGAGCTAGCAACCTGTCACTATTGCACCTGCCAGCTTAAAACCAGGGATGTTATGGATATTATAATTTCGGATCCGGATATGGATATGGATAATGGTAAAATATAATATCGGTTTCGGTTACGGTTATGGATATTAAAATAATTTCGGATATCCGATAGTTTCGGATAATTTCGGTTACGGATATAAGAATCGACTAAACGGGCGCGCGGCGGTCTCACCTCACGGTCTGCCGGCCGGGCAAAAACAAAAACTTGTCACGACGTGTCATAGTATAACCCGTACGAATTAGCTGTGCACCTCGCGCTGTGACGTCAGTAGGTACCGGGAGTGGTGTCGCATTCTAGCGGAGTGCACATTTAATTCGTATGAGTTGTAATATTGACTCCGCCCTATCCAAAACTATCCGAAACTTTTCTTTTCGGATTCGGTTACGGTTATGGATATTTTTTTATTTCGGATATCCGATAGTTTCGGTTACGGATATGGATATCCATAACAACACTGCTTAAAACCAAAAAATTAGTAGCCACGAAACGTGAAATAGTCGTCGCTTTGTCTATGTAGGTTTTGTGTGCTCTGCCTACTATGTATGTATGTATGTGTAAGTGAGTCAAGGGCACGGGAAAGTCGTCCGACAACAACTTCCTTGGTCGGCGCGACTTTTACTTCGGCGAGAGCGCGACCGTTTAAGAATAGGTTCTGGTTTAGAAATAGCACCTCTCCATTTCTACCGTGGGTGTCATAAGAGGCGACGGAAGTAAGGTACATTTTAAGCGAGAAGCCGGCCTGTCATGATTGTACCTCATAAGCTTAAAAATATGCTAAAAGTGGCTACGTTTCGTAAAACTTGGTTTTGTCTATGTAGCGTTTTGTATGCTCTGGCTATCCCATTTGGGAATACAGGCGTGATGTATGTAAGCATGTAATTTAGAAATACAGCTCTCCATTTTTACCGTGGATGTAGTAAGGCGCGAGTAAGGATAAAAGCTTGATGCGACAGGTTGATATTTTTTTACTAAAATCCTGTCTGTTTTCGCAAATGGGGTAGGCAGAGAGTAGGTACACGACATAGACAAAACAATGACTAGATAATAATAGCCACTTTTAGTACAACTTAAGGTTTTACGGTAATAAAAAAGGTGTATAACAGTGACGGATTGTTAGCTAGCCTGTCGCCTAAAAACGAAAATTTACAAATGTAAAAAATTCAGCGCGGTATTATTGATTAGTTATACGAATAAAAAAAACTCAAAATGCAATCGGGAATCGAACTCACGGTAATCTGTTTCAGAGGTTATTGGATTAATCACTGAGCCAACACGGCCACAAAGTAGAGATGGGCCGATTAGTCGGGAACGCCTAATATTCGTCACGATTTGTAGTCTGCAGATTAGTCGACGACTAGTCGTCAAAAGATTGGACATAAAGAATTTAGCCCACATTGGAGCAAAACGGATACACTCACGTATTTATATCGCGAGTAGTGCGCGTATAACCATAGCCGCTGTGGTGCGGCCTGGTGCGTAGCTCCCGATGTGGGTCACCAATTAACCCGAAACATGTTGAGCTAATCTAATAATCGAAATATTATAAAGCGGAAGAGTTTGTCTGTTTATTTATTTGTTTGAACGCGCTAATCTCAGGAACTACTGGTTCGAATTGAAAAAATATGTTTGTGTTGGATAGACCATTTATCCAGGAAGGCTTTAGGCTATATAACATCACGTTGCGATAAATAGGACCGAAAAAACATTGGAAATGTGGAAATAAAACGGGGAAAATTAGTCACTTTTCCACAGCTATTTTTACAGATCTCTAAATAACTAAGATTGGCAATACCGATTAGACTACCGAATAATCGGCCAATTTGCCGATTAGTCGGCAAAAGGGCCCATCTCTACGAAACATAACCTAACCAGCGAGGCATGGGAAAGCAATAAATACAAGTAAGGTCCGATGCTTATAGCCTGTCTAACAGGGACTTTCACACCGGCGGAGAAAGATAGTAAAGGTACCGTATAAAATGTATGTGTCGATACTGTATGGGAAATAGTTGAGGCCGTGGTAGAGAGAGCTTTCTTCCAAATGGACGATTTTTGGAGACACCCTACGGAGACAACCACGCAACGTTAAATGCCTGGGACTTAGTTAAGTGTATAAAATTCAACTCAATCGGTAACTGGGAAGATGATAAAAGTGAACTTGCAAGATTTGATGAGACGATAATCGGAACAGGTGAAGGTGAAACTACAAATAAAACTATTTCAGGTTCTTAGGTTTTTATCTAACTTTAAATCTACATACATACATATATTCTCACGCCTGTATTCCCAAGAGGGGTAGGCAGAGCATATTAATTCAAAAATCTAGTGCCACGTTTAGCAATTTCAGGGTAACCAGATACCTAGTTAAACGTGATATCGCAGTGACAGGTTGCTAGCCCATCGCCCACAATACACTAACCCTTTCCCAGAGTCGACACTTACGACACCCACGGGAAGAAAGAGGGAGGTGCTATTCTAACCCGGCACCACGCTAACTTTAAATCTAAAATTACTTAAGTTAAATAGGTAAACAGTCATAGTTGTGCGTTTGTAACGTTTCGTATGCTCTTACCTATACTTTAAATTTCGGAATTCAGGCGTGATGTAATTACATCGAGTGCTTTCTATCTATGTCACCAATTTCGAGAGATATTTTCTCACAGTTATGACTGTGTAAGCCAGTAAATGATATACCTAGTATGTACAATATTCATAACACATTCTCATTGAAGGTAAAATTACGTTTATTTTTTCAAACGCCCACGATCCACTTCGCATAAAAGGCAATGCGAGATTATCGGGCCATCGCAACACTTGCCTTCAACCAAGGTTCGGAATATTTAGAACCAATGCATTTAGAACATGATTCGTTCTAAATCGTAGAAGCCTTGAAGCCATCCGTTTGTCGGGGAAAGGTCAGCCAATCCAATATTGGCTTTCAAGTCTTTGACAACTAATTGATATCGTATTTACGTTGCAACATTACTGGCTGGTTATTAAAGTAAAACCAGAACGATCGATTTTGAGCTTAGTTTTGGATTGCACACTTTTTTTAAACTGTTTTTTTAACTGCGGCGGAGCCGCGGGCAAAAGCTAGTAGTAAATATAGGTACATATCTGCATGTAACATATTATTAATATAATTAATATGTAATGAAAAACAAATAAAAAGTCATCTTTCTCTATGGGTTAATCCGACTAAATCGACTCTTAAATACGTATAACTATTGAGTTAACAGATTACGCCGATTCGGCAACATAAGATAATGTCTTAAATAAATAAAAACAAGTGCTTGTTTGCGTACCGTGATTATCTAAAATACGGAAATAATACAGTAAACCAGAACAAACCTAACCAACATTTAATGTTTTTTGTAAAACCACAGTTTTTGAGGCCGTAAGCTGATCGCTATTACGAGCGCAGACACGTGCACATAACTCATTAACATTTGCGTTTGAAAGCTCTTCGTATCGTATTTTATCACTGGTCGATATAAACATAATGCGGAAAGTGGTTTTGACGCAATTTATAAGAAAAAGCGATTCTTCTTATGCAGTGTCGGGATAAGGTAATACCTCCGTTTCTTCTGTGGATATCGTAAGAGGAGACTAAGGAATTCAGTTTAGGTATGCTTTGGACGACCAGGTTAGCAACCTGTCACTGTTTCACTTTTTTAAAAACCTAAAATGATACCCTGTGTGGTGCCGGGTTAGAATATCACCTCCCCCTTTCTTCCCGTGGGTGTCGTAAGAGTCGACTCTGGGAAAGGGTTAGTGAATTGTGGGCGATGGGCTAGCACCCTGTCACTACAATCTCACGTTTAACTATCTGGTTACCCTGAAATTGCTAAACGTGGAACTGGATTTTTGAATTCATGTGCTCTGCCTACCCCTTTTGGGAATGCAGGCGTGAGAATATGTATGCATGTTTGTATGTAAAATGATACTAAAAATGTCTGTGAAGCGCAAAATAGTGATTATCGTGGTTTATCTATGTCACGTTTCGTGTGCTCTGCCTACCCTGTTAGACACCACATTCATCAAAATTGGTGCCGCCCTTTCAGTGTAAAAAGGTTACAAACACACACAAACCATCGCACTTATAATATTAGTGTGATAGCGTAAATAAATGATGTAGTCGTATTATGACGTTCATAACTTGTTAATCTAAGATTATTACGACATAACAATCTCTCATCACTTGCACCAAAAAAAGAATCCAATTCAGCTGATGAGAGGTCATAGTAACATGTACTATTTAAACATACGCAAACTGGGACAGACATACTATTGCAATGGCTCTTACGTCATTCCAGGCACTCGTAATGCCTGTGCCTAATACGTCTTATAATTTTAGGCTAATGGTAATTATGATTAGTATTACGGTAGATGCAAAATTCTTGGTGCGGTTTGCAAATTTTTGAATGGCCATTTGCTTTGGAGTCGGTTTGTAGTGGGTATATGACTTGATTTAGTGAAATAACGGACAGGGAACACGCCAGCACTTCGGTTACCAGTAATTTTGATTACTTTGTATTCTTAAAGTATTAAACAATTTATGGGAATCAGGTACCTATTCGCCAACGAATTGGCAGCGCTATTCAGCCAGCCCTTTGTACACCTTATGCCGATTACGGTAACCGTCTCGGGAATGTTTTACATTTTATTTTCAATGAGTTTAGTTTTAGGAAGTTTTTATTAATATGTCGTATAGAAATATAGAAACTTTTTTTATAAATAAACTAGCGTCCTGCCCCGTCTTCGTACGGGTGCATTGCAGAATTAAATAAACTACTTAGGTACTTACAGAATTAGAAACCTCCAAAGCTATCAGTGTTTCTTACCTGTATTATACGTGTATTATACATGTAAACCTTTCCCTTGAATCATTCTATCCAGTAAAAAAACATCAAAGATCGTTGCGTAGTTTAAAGATCAAAGCTTACCTACATACTTACATAGAGAGACACAACGGGAAGCCTCCTTTTACTATGTGGTGATAGTGATCAGACGCTTTCATACAAAGTCCTAAGATATAATAGGCGACTAAAGGAAAAGCTTAAGGTATATTTTAGGTGACTGGCTAGCAAACTGTCACTATCGTACCTTTTGGGTGAATATCAACCAAGAAAAAAAAAACAGTTTTGGTTGAGCATTTTTTTTTGTATATTTTAACAGAATAAATACTTTTTAGTGATACCACTTTATCTCTGATAAAATGTACAAAAAATGCGCCACCAAAAACTTAATAAAATTTTCTGGACTGATATTTACCCTTTTATTTTTAATGCTGGAAGTTGCGCCTAATCGAGAAATAGTCATGACTTTGCCTATGTAGGTTTCATGTGATCTGCCTACCTCATTTGGCAATACAGGCGTGATGTATGTATGTATGCAACAAAATTAGCATCAGCATTGCAAAAGTCGCTGGTAGTCACAAGATAATGTTCATAAGTTACAAGCTTACAAAATCCGGCAGAACAGACAAATGGTCCCTTGCCCTTCGGAGCACTAAAAAGCTGTGGACAGTCTGGTAATCACCACAAATCTAAGGTAACGACGTTGCCCAAACACTGAGGTAACACGGGAACCTCATTACCATACGTTACAAAATGCTGTGAACGTCTTTATTTGCATGGCTCCATTGTGCTACGGTAATGAGAGAAGAGGCATCGAGTTAATATAGTAAATACACATTGTAAAAAAGAACAGAAAAGGATTGTGTCAAAAAAGATTTTCAAAGGGCCACAACCGCGGATCCGGGTACTGATCTGTACAAAAAACTCAAGTGTCGGCTTGGTACGGTAAAAGAACCATAGTAATATTTATCCGTTCTTTATTAATTAATGACCAAGTGAGTTATTTTTCTGATAGGTAATTAAATTTAAACATTGGAGCAATATTATTTATTAAAAATTAGGTCTTATTTTCGTGCCATTTTAAAATTCGCGACATGCTCCACATTTGAATCCGCATCATTTCCGCATCGATTTCTACGGATGAAGAGATGTTTCGCATATGCGGATGCGGGTGTGAATATTCACGACATCCCCGTTCCCAAATGAGGTAGAAAGAACACAAAAAAAACCTTACATACCTAGTAAAACCATGACTGTTTCACAGTACATAGTTACATTTTGCATGACTTGAGATTTTAACACTGACAACCACACGAATTCCCTTCGTGGTCATAGCGTGGATGGTTATGGAAACACGCACTATTACACGTACTATACCTATGCAATAATGATGATTAATAAAGTATGATGCACAAAATATCGTGTGGATGCGCTAGAGTTGTAATTAATACGGTCATCGCGGGTCGGCGCAGGCGCGGAGATCATGGTTTGGTAACATAAATATTGGTTCATTGCCTAATCAATTACAGTAATGTTACTCGTAGGTAGGCAGTTAATTAATAGCAGTTCTAACTGGCTATGGGATTTATTGGAGATGGAAAAGTTGTTTATGTTCAGGTTTGTAGACACTGTAAACATTGTTATGATTATGACACTAGCACACTACGTTTTGTCTGTAGGAAAATAATTGTAGTATGCATTAGGCGACAGGCTAGCAACCTATCACAATTTTATTACACTTCATTTATCTAACTTTAACCTAAAAATTAAGCTGAAAGTGGTAGCGTGTTCTATCTCTCCTGTTTACATTTTGTTTTATTATTTATTATATTGCACAATACATAACATCTTATACAAAAATTAGTTAACGTACTGCCCTGCAAGGATGTTGCAATTTACTTTTAATTTATGTGGATATATTTGTAATTCATTTCAAACTTATTTCATTTCACTTCATACTACTACATAATAATTTATTTATAAAACACAATACAATAATTCACAAATAAAAACAAAAATTAACAAAACAATAATAAAAGAAACACCAATAATTGATTTATTAGTGTTAATTAATTTTGTTGCCTAATCATGAAAACAATGGAATTTGCAGAAACATGTCATGTCATGCACAAATATATCATGCCTGAATTTCCTCACGAAGTATGCCTATACCTAAGCTTATCTAGTCGTTTCTTACGACATCCGAGGAAGAAATGGGGAAGTGTCTTTCCAAACCCGAGACCTCACGTAAATTAGCTTTTGGCAAAATGCACTGAATTTATGCAACCCAACATTAAATTTCAATACATCAAAGAGTATTGTTGCGCGTAGCAGTTTCATAATTAGAAGAATCTCCCCGCGAGTGTTTAACACGGACAAAATGGATGGTTTCCAATCTATTTTCAGTTCAATAATGACATTTTGTTACATCCTCTGGCCGTGATTTCACATTAGAAAATGGCACAGCGGCCGCTGCAGTGATGTCAGTGATATTAGCATACAATATACAGTATTAGTTGCATCATGCAGCTTACATAACATACTGTGTTTATTCCGGAAAATCTGATACTTTACATATGTAGGAAAGCTGCTACTGTGTGTTATATGTTTATCAACGTAGGTAGCTACTTTAGGTATAGCCACGCTTACTTTAAAATACAATGATTATTGAATAGTTACTAAATAAAATCTCACATCCGAATCCGATCGCCATGAGATAGGTTTTAGCCTAGTGTGAAACCATCAGGAATTCGTTGTTTTGTAAGTCTTCCTTTAATCAAACAATTTTATTCATATTTACTTATTTTTCATAATCGTTTCGAAAACATAATAGTTATTTTGATTTTCTCTATTCTGCTGACTCTACATTTATGATGTACCACATGTCCGTACCAAAAATATTCGTCCAGTACATTCATCGTATGTCATAAACATATACGTCTCTTTTAATCAACTTCAAAGAAGGAGGTTCTCAATTCGGCAATTTTTTTTTGTCTCTTACATTATATTTTCACTTAAAAAAACATAATACAGACTTAAACATGATGCCCTACCCCCTGCGAGGTAGACAGCCACAAGAAAGCGCGACTTGCTTCTACTCCGACATACTTCTCTTGATTCGTTCACAATCATCTTTTTCGTCATAGATGCTAGTCCGTAAAAACTTGTATTGCATTATGAATTCCATGTTTGTTATTTGGCAGCATAATACCAATAATGGTATTAGTAGTAATTTTAAATAAATTGTAATCTTTATAATCATATAGGAGTAGTGACGGTCAATGTTGCATTTACCTTACGTATTCGCCAAATTAAAGTATAGTGTAGAGGAAATGTGTACATCGAAGTCGATAAGGTGACGTTATGTATCTCGTTAGTAGACGGAAAACCGAAATCGCAGCAATTAGCGGTCGGCAGAGGAATCAATCAGAGTGCATCGGATTGCACATTCACTTCGCTCGCTCGCTGTAGCGACGCCGCTGCCCCATACAATGATAATAAGT
This sequence comes from Adoxophyes honmai, assembly GCA_005406045.1. Lineage (NCBI taxonomy): Eukaryota > Metazoa > Arthropoda > Insecta > Lepidoptera > Tortricidae > Adoxophyes > Adoxophyes honmai. The sequence continues at coordinate 2,834 of BHDV01070049.1, read as the reverse complement.
AGATCGAGATTAGGTATATTTTAAAACCTAAAACAACATCAAATCAATACCTTGACCGCAACGTTTTCAAGACAATTAAATAATACTTCGAAAAAAGGGGTAAACCCATTGCTGCTCAAATTATACTTACGTAATTATTATATTTATGGGCCATAAATTAGGAAAGAGTAGGGGTCTCTCTTGTTTAGTAAACTGATAAATTATTTCTTCGTCAACAATTTTGTCAATTTTGTATGGCAGCCGGCTCAAAGTTATGGTTCTTGAGTAACCTCGGCGGCATTGGTCATGTGCAACGGTGAGAACCCATGCGGGCCTTGGGTTTATGACAACTTGAGAAGTGACAGACTTGCACAAATTACCGTCATCGTATTTAAAAATTCGTAGGTAGATTTTTTCACATTTTTGCCATCACATTCACTATTCATGTCGAGCTAATCACGATGTATAAAGATGTGAGTGTTTAAAGTGTATTTTATTCCATTTATATAATTACTAGCTTTCTGCCCACGGCCTCGCCCGCGTGGAATTCGGTTATATTGCGGTATAAAGCGAACATTCCCTCGGGAACATCAATTTTTTCCGGGATAAAAAGTACCTTATTATTTATCCGGACTTCTAACTTTATGTCTGCAAAATTTCAAAGCAATCGGTTCAGTAGTTACGGCGTGAAAGGGGAACAAACAAACAAACAAACTCACTTTCCGATTTATAATATTAGTACAGATGTAGTGAGAAACTATTTTCCTTCGTAAATGTTCGGAAAAGTTCGTATTTATCGTTTTCTCTCAAATAGCATCGGTACCCATTTTAAAGGGAATTCATTCCGTAAAATATATGGTAAATATCCAGTTTTAAATAATAATTGTAATTGTTTTAAGTAATAAAACGATAAATACGAACTTTTCCGAACATTTACGAAGGAAAATAGTTTCTCACTACATCTGTAGGTAAGGATATGGATGTTGTGTCGGGTCAGATAACTTTTTTAGAAAGATGCTTCTGTGGATGTCGTAAAAGGCGACTTAGCAAGTGGTTTAAGTCTACTTTAGATGACAGGCTAGAAATTTTACCTCTATTAGGGTGACCGCACCAGTAATGGACATAGAACCAGTAATGGACAATGACTCTTATTTACTACCCACTAAGGAAATGTCATTTGTTTTACAACAATCAATTCACAACTCTATGGTCTTTAAATTATGAATGAAGTGTCCATCACTGGTGCTTGTCAGCTTAAACCGTCCATAACTGGTGCCGTCACCCTATACCTCTACCTACCTCTTATACCTCTATTTTACCTCTATTATTACACCTCTTCCATCCGTTTTTAAACCTGAAACAAAGCTAAAAGTGGCTACGAAATGTTGATGTACTTCATTAATTTACTTAGCAACGTCCAATAATATTAAGTATCATTTTCCGGTGACAATCATCGTATCTTCCAAATATTGGCGCAAGCATCCGCCAATTGATCTTTACATACTGAGACATTACCTCGCCATTACATAAGCAAAAATAAATAAAAATCCAAACCTCTATGATGCCATCAAACCAATTTGAACATTTCAAACGACCTCAAAATCCAATATTCACAATTAGTACAATTACCATTCGATCCAATAATTATGTCTGACTGTCAAATTTATACATTTACATTTAATTGAAGTTTACGCAAATATTCGTAAAGTGCCCTCCGAACTCGTATGATGTAACACACTTAAAATCCAAAAAGTCGCGTCTTCTTTTAACAACCGTTGTACATACGCCCATTTAGCTCTGAGTTGCTAAATCGCAATAGAAACAAAACGCTGGTTTGCTTAGTATGTTGTAAGGTAGATGCGACTTTTTGGGGGTAAAGCAGTGATGCGAAATGAAATCGGAATGGTCATTTCAAGCCTACACATGTGGCACGTAGGTCGATGGTGGTTGCTCAATTATGATACGGTCGATATTGAGTTGTCATAGAGTATAGAATGAGACGTGCCATTTGCTTTTAGGATGTGTTTGGGGTTAACCTATGGTGTAGTAAGAGACTGTAAGAGGCGACTAAGGATATAGGTTTAAGGAATCTTTTAGGCGACTGGCTACCTGTCACTATTTACCTGCCACATAAAAACCTAAAAATATCTGTGTAATCTGTGAAAATCAAATGTACAATCACGGTCCGTGGAATATAGCCTAGATAGTACTTAAAATAAATCACTAAACCTGTTTCCTTAGTCGCCCTTTCAACATCCACGGATAAAATGGAGAGGTATTATTATAGACCCGACACCACACGACGCATATTTTTAAATGAACCTAAACTTCAATAAAAAGACCATGTCAAGATTGTAAATAATTTTAAGTGCAGGTACATAAATAAGACAGTTTAAATAGAAAAATGTCACTGTAGATAAAATGCCCACTCTGCTGGGATTCTTTATTCTATGCCATCTTTATTCGATATGGCACTTTAGAATGCCATAGGCGCCCTTCTTCGGCCCACTGCTCTGTTTTGAGTTCAAAGCACTGCCATTTTCGCTGACCGGTGGCAACAGTGCCATTACTGCCACAATACATGCCATGCCTTAATGGTGTTATGACAGACTGACGAAGTTTTAATCACGTGCTTAGGATGTACGCTTTTTTACTATTGGCAAATGGCATCTTGCTTATGGGGAGCGTTGACCTGATCTGGAGGATCTTTGACTATACAAAAGTGCGGAGAAAACAGATCTATTTATGTTAAATTGAACAAATATTTTTTTGCTACCGGTATTTTTGTCCGATTGCATTGCTGTCCGTTTAGGGGTGAAGTTACATTTATCAGCATCGAATCGCATTTAGCTGGA
>BHDV01070044.1:120901-148488 GCA_005406045.1 Adoxophyes honmai | reverse complement strand
GCTTCTACCGGGCCCTACATGGGCCTGATGTAGATTTGCTCGCGCCGGTAAACTGGCTACGCTTCGGTAACCTCTTTGGGGAAACCGAAGGTTTTGTCTGTGCAATTGCTGATGAGGTTATCAAGACGAATAACCACCGGAAATATATTCTGAAGGACGGTACGGTCGACATTTGTCGGGCATGCCACCGTCCCGGTGAGTCACTCAGACATATTATTTCCGGTTGTTCTCATCTTGCTAACGGAGAGTATTTGGACAGACATAACCTAGTCGCCAGAATTATCCACCAGCAACTTGCTCTTCAATACGGCCTTGTAAAATCTGAAGTGCCGTATTACAAATACACACCGACGCCAGTTCTTGAGAATGGTCGTGCTACGCTCTACTGGGATCGATCTGTTATCACGGACAGGACTATTGTTGCCAATAAGCCTGATATCGTGATAATAGACCGATCACAGCGCCGTGCAGTGCTCGTCGACATAACCATCCCCCATGACGAGAACCTCGTGAAGGCCGAGAAGGACAAACTCAGCAAGTACCTTGACTTGGCTCACGAGGTGACCGACATGTGGGATGTGGATTCGACGATCATTGTACCGATAGTCGTCACAGCAAATGGTCTCATAGCGAAGAGTCTCGACCACCATCTTAGGAGACTCTCGCTAGGCGGTTGGGTCAAGGGTCTGATACAGAAGGCGGTACTCCTTGACACGGCGCGCATCGTCAGGAGGTTCCTCAGTTTGCAGCCCTAACCGCCGGTAGCTTGGGCCTTGCTCCGCTGCCGACGGCAATCTAGATTAGGTTTTTTATACTGTGTTTATTTTTTGTGAGTGCATTTTGTATTTTACTTTTTATAATCATATTGTAAAAAACTTAATTTAAGAGAATAAATGAATATGTGAATAATATAATAATAATATAAACTCATTATGTTAGTAAGTAGTAATAATTGAAAGTGTTTTTCTTATTCACAAATTGTGAGTATTCTGGTTAAAAAAATTACTAATACTTTTCGTCACGTACCCGAAATTTGCAAGCATTTTTTTTCTTTTATATCGATTGTTTATAATTCGAGTTGCAAAAACCTTAAAATTCCATACGAAAAAATGGTATAAAAAGTAAATCACGAACGGTAAACTAAAACTCCATTGCTAACTCACTTCTAAAGCCCGGTATACATGTTTGGCGAGCGCAGGCCAACGCGAGCCTAAGCGAATCAACACAAGCCAAGCCCTACTGTCTACATGTTTGGCAAATTAAAGACCAACGCGAGCGTAGGCCAATGTACGCAATACTATAGATAATTGCAATACATGTACATGCGGATGCTATTGGCCGAGTGCGCGCGAGTTCCTTTGATTTGTGATAAGAACCGACGACGTTACGAAATGCAGCAAGTGATCACGAGTGACAGCGAGTCGTGGCAAACGATGGCAAATGCTTTGTATACGCGTTGGCGCTTGCCTCCGCTCGACCAACGAGGCGAGCGTCGCCGAGCAATGGCCTGGCAATGCAAATGAACTGTCTAGACGTTGGTATTGGCGCACACTCGTCAAGGCTTGGGCAACATCTATTGCAGGCTTAACAAAACGACCTTCCTATTAACTTGCAAGCGTCCATCTAGATTCCAGTCGTAACGAAGAAAACTAGTCTCAGAACGAAGCGCACCCAGTGAGCGAACTAAACGCGTGATTCAAATGTCAAAACTGTCAAAAGTCTTATGACATTTCGATGACTTTTGTTACCTTTACCTTTTATTGGCTTTTATATTTAGGTCAATAGGTGGTTTTTGTTTAGCTCATTACAATATAAATTTTAGTGAACAGGGAGGGTAAACGTTGCTAAACAACAATAATTGAACTTAAACATAGTAGCACACAGCTTAAATAACATATTTCTCTATTTTGAGAAATGGATTCATCGAACCGTGCGTTTGTTATGGACTCGGAAAAAAGGGCATCGCCATGCGACATAACTGTGAAGATAGAGATAGAGCCTGCTTGGAGCGAGGGCGGCGTGAGCATAGAGTGCCCGCCTGTGAAGCAGGAGCCAAAGTGGGTAGAGGACGACGTGAGCGCGGCGGCCGCGGCGGAAGGCCTTTACGCCGGACACGAGGTCAAAGAGGAGCTCGTCGTAGGTCCTGAACTTATTCAGCAGCCGAGCGTCGCTTTTAATGTGCAAAGTAAGCTACTGTCTTCATTGATAGTATAACATTAGTAATATAAAATACTAGCTTTGCCCGCGACTCTGTTCGCGTGGAAGTCACTAAGTTTTCTCGTTTTTTCCACATTTTCCAATGTTTCTTCTCTTCTATTAGTCGCAGTGTGATGTTATATAGCCTAATGCTTTCTTCGATAAATGCTCTATCCAACACAAAAATATTTTTTCAATTCGAACCAGTAGTTCCTGAGATTACTGCATTCAAACAAACAAAACTCTTCCGCTTTATAATATTAGTATAGATTACTTTCGGCTGATAATGCCAATGATAAATACATGTAGTGTTGCCAGGTACAATTGTTTTAAATCGGTACCTAAGGCAAAACAGTTGTAGATCAGGATAAACCATTGAGGATAGAACCTATAGAGTACTAATGTCATCTTGGTTGTTCAGAAATTATTCCGCAAAACAATTGAAGTGATCGCTGTGCTCTTATTGGCCAGTCCAAGATCGCGCGTAACGCTAGTGCCTTTTTCTCTACGGTTATTGGCTCTGTACAGTTTCTGTGACAGTGACGGTGACATTTAGTATGTTGAAATCAACAAACTATTTGCGGACCGGGATTGCGAACATTGTTTCTCTATAGGTTCTATCCTCTATGGGATAAACAAAAATGATTATTAATAGTAGCTAGCATAATTTTAAACAGGTGGAAGAAGTAGTTTAATAGTGATAGATTACTAGCCTGTCGCCTAAAAGTATACCTCTTAACCTATTTCCTTAGTCACCTCTTACAACACCCACGGAAGAAATGTAGAGGACGTAGAGGTGTTATTCAAAACCCGACACCACCAGGCACCATGACAAGTGAATTAAATGCTCTTCTTCAAATGTAATAATAAGGGGGCGTCCATAAATTACGTGAGGTGTTTTTTCCAATTTTCTGACCCTCGCTCCCCCCCTGGTGAGATGTCGTGAGACTTTATTCAACCCCCTCCCCCACCCCCCAAATCTCACGTGAGATTTTTCAAAATGTGGGTTTGTTACGTAAACGTGTTGGATTGTTATTTTAAAATGAAAAAACATATTTATTTGAAAAGAAAAAACAAAGTGAATCACATAAATTAAAAAAAAACTTGAATTGTTCTTCGTTCCAATACACTCATGAAGTGTCAAACGTAAAGCGCCATCCACATCCTCACTTCGGTTTTCAAGACCTTAGGCATCTGGATTAAATGGACAAAATAGTGTTTTTTTTGTTTGTTTTAAACAAGAAAAAAATTGCGTGATATTTGCCGTGACCCCCCCTCCCCTCAACGTGAGATTAGATGAGATTTGACTCGAACCCCTCCCCCCCTAAAACAGCTCACGTAATTTATGGACGCCCCCTAATATATCTTATTTTAATCTCAATATGGTAGGAAGCTATTACCATATTACTATCATTATTTGTATCATTTTCAGGCTGGCCCATTATCAAAGAGGAAGACCAGTCCAGTGTGAAGCCAGAAAACGGAGCCGCCGCCGCCGCGGCAGGCCCCGGCGGCCGCGGGAGCCCTGTGCAGCAGCACAGGCTCAGGAGATGCTGCGTCAGGCTCACGCGCCTGCCGGTGGCCCTTCACACATGCCGCACTTGTAACCTCATGTTCGATAGTGAACTTAGTCTCAGTGACCACAGCCTCAAACATGCTGCAAATCAAGCTGAAATCATCAATAAAAGTGCTACTGCAAGGAAAATATTTTATACATGTGAAATATGTAAAAAACAATTTACATGTAAAAAATTGTTGAAATTACACATACGAAGACACACAATTAAGAAGTTGTATGGTTGTAGTGAGTGTGACAAACGATTTGCATTTAAATCGGGACTGATTTATCATACACGAGTACACACAGGTGAGAAACTGTACAACTGTGATATTTGCAACAAACAGTTTGCGCAGGCATCTGGCTTGACTAAACATAAGAGGGTACACACAGGTGAGAAGCCATTCAGATGTGATGTATGCAACAAACAGTTTGCACAGTCATCTCACTTAACTAAACATATGAGGATACACACAAATGAGAAGCCTTATGGGTGTGATGTATGCAACAAACAGTTCACACAGTCAGCCCATTTGACTGCACATAAGAGGATACACACAGGTGAGAAGCCATACCGATGTAATATATGCAACAAACAGTTTGTACGGTCATTGGACATGACTACACATATGAGGATACACACAGGTGAGAAGCCACATGGTTGTGATGTATGCAAAAAACGGTTTGCACAATCATCTCACTTGACTAAACATATGAGGATACACACAAATGAGAAGCCATATGGCTGTGATGTATGCAACAAACAGTTTACACAGTCATCTGCCTTGACTATACATAAGAGAATACACACAGGTGAGAAGCCATACAGATGTGATATCTGCAACAAACAGTTTGCACGGTCAAATCACGTGACTACACATATGACAATGCACACGGGTGAGAAGCCATTCGCCTGCGACATATGCAACAAAAAATTCACAAACTCATCTAACTTGACTCAACATATGAGAATACACACAAATGAGAAGCCATATGGCTGTGATGTATGCAACAAACAGTTTGCACAGTCATCCGGCTTGACTATACATAAGAGAGTACACACAGGTGAGAAGCCATACAGATGTGAAATATGCAACAAACAGTTTGCACGGCCAATTCACTTGACTACACATATGAGGATACACACAGGTGAGAAGCCATTCGCCTGTGATAAATGCAGCAAAAAGTTCACAAACTCGTCTAATTTGACTCAACATATGAGGATACACACAAATGAGAAGCCATACAGCTGTGGTGTATGCAACAAACAGTTTGCACAGTCATGTCACTTGACTAAACATATGAGGCTACACACAAATGAGAAGCCTTATGGGTGTGATGTATGCAACAAACATTTTACACAGTCAGCTCATTTGACTGCACATAAGAGGATACACACAGGTGAGAAGCCATACTGTGCGGGACGCACACCTTGCACTGGCGAGAGAGGGGTGAAGATAGAAAAGAATAACGCCGGGTGACTTGTGAAACCGGGTCTCGTACCGCGGCCTAGGTGCCGTGGTCCCCCAACCATGTATGTATAAATACCCCCCGCTCTCGTCCGCCGGGCTCGCAGTACGGATTAGCGCTTCGCGCTGTTAGGATCTAATAAGTAGCCTAGATAGGCTAGATTTGCTTATTTCTGTTAGATCCTATTTGGGTAAATGAGGCAACAGTATGCGAATGATTTATTAAAGGACATAAAACGATACAACATGGCATGTAAACTACTGAGATCAATAAATCCTAAAGTAAGTAGATAAACAACAATATAAACACAACAAATTAGGCAGTAAAATAAGCACAATAATAACGAATTAAACGATAACACTTAAGATATAGAAAAACACTTATAAGGCACTAAAACTTAACTACTTTGGTCCATACACACTACGCCGTCTCGAACATAAAGTATTTTCGTGTACTTTATTGTTCTCATAAAGTATAGAGTACAATTACCTGAAATAGATGTAACGTGGTCGTTACTGACTATACTTCCTATTCTAATATCTACTTATTTATAAACTTAAAACTAACTTAAAAGTACAAAACTATCTACACTGCCTAATCTGAAGTGCCTAATCACCACAAATCAATATAATTTTGCTAATAGTATTTGGTAGGCGCGCGAAGGTCTCGCGCTGTCACCGTGTTACCACGGAGTGGGGCTGAGACGTCCGACCCGAGGACGAACAGAGGACATTCCTTTCCCTACCAAATCGGCAAGCGAGCTAGTCCTCTGCGGACAAGTGTTGTCACAATTACTACCTAATCTAAAATAATTCTACACTTTCTACGACGTCTAGTGTAGACCTTATCTAATTAACTTGTGCATCTACAAGTAAATATTACTAAGTGAATCGAGTTAACCCCAGTCGGGGTTTCTTGGTACCAGCTGCGAACAACAACGCACCCTAACCGTCGCACCACTCCTGCTGACTGACTGCCGTCTAGATCTACCCTAGACGTCACGATGCCACCGGACGCGTGGAACTACCCACCGCCGAGGCACTGCAGGGGAGTGGCTGTCCAATGGGACGTTGTAAAGCGAACACGGTTCAGATCAATTGTTTAACTTCGAACCCATCCCTGAGATCTACCTACTTACTACCTATCTATAAACTACCTATAGTCTACCTACCTATTTACCTAATACTTAAAACCTAACTACCTACCAGTCTACCTATCTTTAATCTTAACGTTCGGCTTCTAATTCTAAATTGTATAACCGTAATATCTAAGTAAATTAAAATAAATATTGTACCTTACATTGGATCTAGTAGTTTCATTCTACCACTAAAAATAGAAGCGTTACATAGAGTACAATACTTTATTATAAAGTACGGGTGGCAACCAGTGAGAACAATTAAGTAAGTACACGAAAATACTTTATTTTGCATGATTAGATTTTTTTGGGATTTTGAAAAGTTTAGTCCTAAGTGTTTTTTCGTTAAACGAAATTTGTCGATTGGTGATGAATCGATGTCGCCTGGCTCTCTCTTTTGCCATGCATTGATACATAATTGTTAAATTGGTCACCTATTAGAAACTATTTTTTTCAAACTGTCCAATAGTTTCACAAAATTTATTGATGCTCAATGAAACTAAGAATATTGAAATTTATTTGCTTTTTTGTAGTCACTTATTTTATTTAATAAAGCTGTTAAATGTCTATAAGGCTACTGCATAACAATTTTAGATATTTATGGAATTATGGTTAGTCTTCGAGATGGATTAACACAAAGAAAACAAGATCTTTTTTTTGGCTATTAAACAGGCAAAAAAATTAAACTGTTATCTTCACCGGAATTAACTGAGAAAATTCACAGGTTTTTTTTATTATTTATTGACAAAGCCTTAGAATACATACATATTCTCACGCCTGTATTCCCAAGAGGGGTAGGCAGAGCACATGAATTCAAAAATCCAGTGCCACGTTCAGCAATTTCTGGGTAAACAGGTGGTTAAACGTGATATTGCAGTGACAGGTTGCTAGCCCATCGCCCACAATATACTAACCCTTTCCCAGAGTCGACTCTAAACAACCTTACAACAAAAACAAAACAAACCCACAAACAAACAGACAGACAAAGCCTTAGAATAGCTAAATAAATGGTTTAATTTCGATAACACAAACTGGTTATTTACACTTGGTTATATAATTGTAGAGAGCCAAATAGAATTTAATAATATTGTTAACATAATTGAAAATTTAAATCTACAAAACCTTAATGTAGATATGGATGATCTATCTAAATGGAGAAATTGGTTTATTAAACCAGCTTTATAATCATACGAAAGATGCTGTGCAATGTTTTAGTAGAGATATTTATTTGATGCAAAGTGCAAAAAGCAATAAAAAAATATGTTTTGAATATAAAATTAAAGACAATAAATTGTACTTTATCTTGATACTAGGTATGTACTTTTTTTTCTTACCTATAATAACCAATGTACTTTAACTGCAGAGAAAAAAGGTGGCAACCCTATTTCTTTGAAAAATCACATAATAAAATGTAAGTAAGAAACAGCCGCTGCGGCGTAGATTTGAGAAAATTATGGAATCCCCTGCATGCCGGCGGAGCCCTAACGATGCGGAGCGCTTGCCTGCGAAGCAGGAGCCCAAGTGGGTAGAGTGCGGCATAAGTGAGGCTGAGAGCTTGCACACTAGCCATGAAATAAAAGAAGGACTATTGGTTGGACGGGACTAAATTCAAGAACAGGACATCGCTGTTTCTACGCAAAGTCAGGACTTGATTTATTTGCTATTTAAATGTAAGGGTATTTAATGGTTAGGGGGAGGGTGATATGGTAATTATAGGCCAACACTCCACGTAAATAAATATTTATTAGAAATATACAATTCACAACAAAGTAAAAATCCTACAGCACTTTGCCTACCAGAGCCTAACTCCTTGGCCCTATAAAAGTTGCTAACAATACCAATAGAGCTATTTAACTGCAAAACAAGCGTAAGCGTATCCACCACTAGGGGTTTTACATAGAAATATTTATTTATGTACATAAGTACATCACCAATACCAAAAGGACCCTTCAAGTAGTTCAAACACCTACTAAAATAAATTAAAGTTGCGAATACAATGCATTTTATTAATTTTAGACATAATGTTTCATTATTACAATCAGTATACTTATGCGACAGAAAGACGTCCAGTTTTGTTCAGCCACCGAACAACAACTTCAAACAGATAGGTACTTTTTTCATGCTTTTCCCCATTTTAGAACGTAAAATGCGGTGCAAAGTTTAATAAAAAACTTATGTATAGTAGCGTTGTTTCATTTTTGCAAAAATGCTTCACACATGTCGATCTAAGCTTTTCCTGATCCACGAGTAGAACTGCGAAACGTCGACGTAGACTGAGGGCACACCGTCGGCGCCGCAGCCCGCTCCCCACGCCGCCAGCCCGTACAGGCCCCACTGGGCCACACTTGCGTTGCCCTGCGTACGCCATGCAAATAATACAAAGCCGGCCACATACATACGGAATTTCGTTTCGGAATATCAAACGCAGTCGATCCAAATAAATCTATGGACTAGCCATATACAGACGGAAGTTTTCCGTTTGGAATTCCGAACGGAAAACTACCGTCTGTATGTGCCTCATTCATAGATGTAGGTACATACATTCATAAACGTCACGACATTTATTTTGCTCCTAATCTGACATACTTCTCTGGCTTCACTCACATTCGTCACTCTCGTCATCACGCTCGACGGTTTTGGGTACTCCTTATTTGGGCTTTGTTTAGTAGGTACATCGCCGATCTGGTCGATATACGTTCTTCGAGGGCGCCCTCGATCGACTTGCCCTAACACACATAGATGTGTATGGATTTAATGCGTTCGGATATTCCGAATCGAGATTCCGAAACGGAATTCCGTTTGTACCCCTGTGTTCGGCCTAAGGGCGGACGCTAGCTGACGCGGACGTCCGCCGCGTGCGCACGCTCGCGGCTCTCTCCCTCTCTCCGGATATATGCTAGGTTTCCACGGGCTTAGTACTTGTCATTAGTGTCAGTGGTTAGGGACTTATATGCACAGTGACAAGTGGCAAGTAACCGTCTACACAGTGGTGTTAGAGAATGGTATTAGTATCAAAACACTTCGGCAGCTTTGACTAGGTAATCTACTAATCACTAATCAAATTGCACTTGTCATTAAATGGTTACACCACTCGACAAGTGACAAGTATTAGTAGGTTTTTACCTGGGTAGGTGCTTGTCGCTTAGTAAATAGGAACGGCTTCTAATTACTTGCACTTGCAGTTCCACTAATACTAAGCACTTATACAATATGTTTACACACTAGTACACACCTGTGACAAGTTCTAAGCATTAGCTATTAACCCCGTGTAAACCTAGCAATACCCGCCGCGGGCCAACGAGTCCGTGACGGGCGAATTTTCACTGTCCGGACACGTTTAGTTACTGAAATACTCGCAACTCGACTAAAATACCAGCTTAACCAGTGTAATGAATAGTCCGTGAGCGAGTGCACGCCGCGTGCGCACGGAGCGGACGCCCGCCACCCGCCGCACACGACTGCCCCAGTTAGCGGTGTTCATACAATTTCTTATTAGACGGGGCGTCGGTTACGAGTATTTAATACGCGTTAGCTAGCGTAGGCTCTAAGAATTTATCTTAAAAACATCAAGAACAACTCTTAATTAGGGACATAGTTGATTGGTGTCGAGGATGGCTACGTTGAATGTCCATTGCACCAACTTTCAAAAGTCATGACTGTGAGGCAACTTTTTATACATCATACCATCCTTAAACAACACTCTCTATTACCATATGATCCGAAGTCACTAGCGGAAAAACGAAGAAAGGACAAAGTATATGTCATACACAAGTGTACCTAACACCCGTTTTTCACTCAGATTCTTCCGTTTCCTAGGTGCTTTCTTGTATAATAGAATAAGCTTAGAGTTAACAATCTATTCATTAAATGTAAGCCAATGTAAGAGAACCGTAGCTAATTGGCTTCAGAGCCTGAACTATAATGACACCGAAATCCTGCTTCAGCCCGTGGCATAAGCCCCTTCCCCGTGTTCATTTTTCACTTACACATCACGCGTCAACTTACGTTCGCTATCTCTCTCACTCACACACGCACACAAACACACACACACACACACATACACACACACACACACACACACACACATACACACACACACACACACACACACACAATTCACTTATTAATTTATAGATTTTAACTTAAAATTTCTTTCCTGTTTTCTGATGTTTTTGTTTTTTCTTGTATTAAGCCTATGTAAGCTTAAATATTACTATAGTACAGTAGCTACAGATGCCTGAGGGTTGGGAACCTGGTGACCTGACATACAGGCCCTGCCTAGTTCTGGCACCAGTCTCTCCCACACAAGTCTGTAAACCAAGTAGCCACTTGAAATTGTTAGTTAAGTTTATAAATGTAACTTGGTGGTGGAGAAAATAAATAAATAAAATATTATTATTGCCGTGAGTCATCAATGTATTAAGGCTGGGTTCACAGCTGTCCGGGAGACCCGTACGGGCTGATGCTACGGGCGCCCGAAGCGGGAGCACAAATGAGGAATTCGAGCATAGTTTCACAGCGACGCGGAGCGGGTCCCGTGCGCACCAATCCGGGTCGCTGTGAAACGATGCTCTAGCTAGTTCCTCATTTGTGCCCCCGCTCCGAGCGCCTGTGGCAACAGCCCGTACGGGTCTTCCGAGGAGCTGTGAACTCAGCCTAAGAGAAGGAGTTATCAGGCATGGAAGTTAGCAACAGGCTAGTGTTGGGAGTGGCTTGCTGTTGAGACTGCGTCGTTGTTATGATGTAGGTCGAGGATGGTTGCGTTTGGTGTCTAATGTCCAGGGTCATTAAGTGAGGTGAGGAGGTGTTAAGAGAAGGAGTTGTTACCCGTATCGGGCAGACGAGCGGCGAGCCGCCGTCACCGGTGCAGGTGTCCTCGCCGGCGACGCCCGCGCATAGCTGCTTGAAGTGCAGCACCGATCCGATGTGATTGGTGGATTGCGTACCTAGAGCTACGCGAGCTAGAGATGCGCAGCTTGCTGTGTAGATAGGAGGATGGACACTGTAGACTCCTGGCATGGAGGTTAGCTACATGCTAGTCGGTGCACAAGTGCCGCAAGTCTGGCTTGCTGTTACTGCGTCGTTGTAGGTAGGTCGAGGATGGTTGCATTTAATGTCCAATATCGTGGGTCATTTCACAGCTGTCCGGGAATCCCGAACGGGTTGTTGGTATGGTGGGCCCAGAACGGGAGCACAAATGAGGAACTAGAGCATCATTTCACAGCGACCCGGATTGGTGCGTGCGGGACCCTCTCCGCGTCGCTGTGAAGCGATGCTCTAGTTTCACACTAAAAGAAGGAGCGTTACCCTTATCGGGCAGACGAGCGGCGAGCCGCCGTCGCCGGTGCAGGTGTCCTCGCCGGCGACGCCGCCCGCGCACAGCTGCGTGGAGTGCAGCACGGCGCGGGGGCGGCGCGCGCGCAGCCCGAACAGGCACAGCTGCCGGTTCAGCACCAACGGCGCACGCACCTGGGCACAAAACATGGACTTGTACAGTCCCCTTAGCATGACAGAGCGCGAGTAGAGATACGCACGACAAAAGCTATGTCCACACCAGTGCGCTTTCGCGCTCACCTTGCATCTTCCTCTGCCCGTGCAACCACCAACCACAGCGCATGCTGCCAGCGCCTCTTCATTGAGGACGGAGGCGCATGCGCTGTGGTTGCACGGGCATGCGTCAGAGGAAGACGCAAGGTGAACATGAAAGCTCACTGGTGTGGACATAGTTATAGACTATACCTGTCACAGTCTAATTAGAGACGTCAGAAAGTGACAGGTAGACTACCCCGCGCGCGATTAGAGCGTGCTGCCGTACGTGCTGACGTACAGTATTACCAAACAAAGAACGCTCCACGATATACCTGCGTAATAGATCAATTTTGTGGCGCGGGAAACTTCGATCTACCAATGATAAAAGAGATTTTTCGCGCGCTGAACACTTGCGTTGTGATTGGTTATTGATTGAAGTCTCAAACAGATGACCTGTGACAGATGTCTAGCACCCAAGCGCCAAATGCGTCGAGTAGCCGAACTAAGTGTGTGCATAGCAAGCAAAATTGTGCCCAGTATGTTTGTAAATAAAGTTCAATATAGATAAATTACTCGTTCGGCTACTCTCGGATATCGTTCTGCGCTTCTTGGCGCAGACGGTAACAGCCGATGTGACTTATTTTCTCGAGAATACTGTACAAAGTGCACGACCCGGTCACAGACACGACATTATTATCTCGGAACTGTTGGAGCCAGTTCGAACGCGGATGCCGACCACTGGTATTAGCGATATTGTAGAACATTATCAGAACAGAATATCTAGTAGGTAAACAGCCTCTTCCAGCCATGTAAGACAACGCATATACATGTACGAGTATCAATCTTTCTACAGTACCCACTTGATGGATTTAGCTTTTGTGTACTTCAGAACAGAATATACGAAATTTATACGGGAAATGTGGATGGGTCCTATAGGAGGGGAAGACCTAGACGGACGTTCCGTGACCAAATCGCAGACGTTTTAAAAACAGTTCAGGTCCAGAGTACCCGAAACCGACGAGCATGTAAGAGGAGATTAATGAATGTAGATGAAGCAAAAGAGGTATGTCAGGATCGTAGCGAGTGGAACAAAGTAGTCTCTGCCTACCCCTACGGGAAAGAGGCGTGACGTTATACGTGTGTGTATGTGTGTACTTCAGAATAACACAGGCTGCTCGAAGCCTGGAACAGTTGTGAGAAGACAGTATTCAAAACTAACATCAAGTACCAAAGCGATCGTTTTGACATTTCAACAAGGTGCCAGAATTGAATGCCAAAATTAATTGAATTGGTCCTTCCAATACCGAAATTAGTCGACATGGTTTCGGTTTGTACCTTCTTCAAGGTGTCGGCATAGTCGAGGCCGAAGGCGAGCCGGCCCCAGCCCGTGGCCACGCAGCGCTCGGAGCCCGAAGGCGCACCGCGTCCCAGCACCACCGCCCCCACGCCGGGCGCTGACAGGTCCAAAGGCTCCTTGAGGAAGACGAGCCCCACATCGTTTGACAGATACACTGTGGAGGAGAGAGACTGTAGCGACCGCTAGCGCTGCCTGTCGTCGAGTAGTACAACTTTTTTGAACGTCATCTAGGTCGTCAACTATCAAAATTTTTCGACGTTTAGTTGCATAAATACATTGATGTACAAGTTTGAGTATTAGTTTAAGTATTGCGGCCAAAAAGAAAAATTGCGCCCAGGTTTATTATTTGCCAATACGACATCCAAAATCTCTGTGGAGTGTGTTAATCGGTGTCCGGGCACAACATCTGCCTTGAAAGAGATCTCTCTATTGGAGTTTTTCCCCAAGATCTTCATGGTATCAGTGGCGTAACTAGGTAGGTACTTCCATTTCACAATTTTACTTGGAACCTACTTTCCTTCCTACATCCATGGTAGTAAATGACTAATCAATTGAAAAGGCTGTTATTGTTATACTTGTATTTTTTACTTCTGCCCGTTAGTATTGCACACGCATAGCCTATAAGCAAATTAATAACATTCCGAGATTTCCGAGGGTAGTCTCCCATACTCACGTCTGCCGTAATCCTCATGCGTGTGGAAGCTGGCGACGGGGCGCTCCTGGTACGGGTAGGGCTCCGGCTTGGTGCGGGTCAACTCACCAGCGCGCACCTTCATCTGCCACGGAACTGCCATTAGACTTGTTCTATCCCTAGCGACGCCTATTGTCCATAGCCTCCATAGGAGATGAAAGTTTGTATGAAACTTTGTCAATGTTAAGCCGATCACGCTGAAACTTTGCATGCATTAAGCTACTATGACATAGGCATCCCTTAAAGGTCCGACCACACCGCAGCTTAAAATCCGGTCTCGCTGCGGAATCGCAGTGTCGCGTCGTTTTCGCACCGGTTTCGCCGCATGCTCCCACACCGCAGCTTAAAATACGCTGTCGCACCGTAAATTGATCTGCGTAAAAATCGCAAAAAATATTACAAGGAGATCTTATGGCAGACACCACACCGGTGACGTAAAAAACGCAGCTGTCTTGTAGATGCAGCGATTTTTACGCAAAGATTTGCGAATCGGGGTTTCTCGGTTATTGTCGGTAACACTTCGTTTTTCACATAGAGATTATCAGATTCTATGTCTAAAATTTTAAAAAGGAACGAGACAACTGAGTCACGTTCTTTCGTTTTGTTGCTGTGATGGGTGCAGTTGATCTTTACTTATGTCATATAGGTATTTGAAGCATGATTTTGACGCAGCGAATTTTAAGCACCGGTTTGGAAGGTTTGCGACAAAAAGATTATCGTGACACACGTCATTGCGATTCCGTTCCGTCACCGTTTTTTAAGCTGCGGTGTGGGGAGCACGCGGCGAAAACGGTGCGAAAACGACGCGACACTGCGATTCCGAAGCGACACCGGATTTTAAGCTGCGGTTTGGTCGGACCTTAAGAAAGGATTTTGATAAATTCGACTCCTAAAGGGAATAAAATAGGGGATGAAAAAGCTATCCACATTAATACTGCTTAACGCGAGCGAAGCCGCTGGCAAGACCTCGTTATAAGTATAAAGAACGAACCTGAACATCCTCAAGGTCTAAGAGTCGATGCGCGACGGTGATCACAGCTGAGGGGTGGATGATGGAGCCCCCGGCGACGTACTGGCTGCGCGTCCACGCCTCGGGCGCCCACTGCCTGTGGCAACAAACTCCTCAGACCAGCGTTCCCCAAAGACTGGGCTACCCGGTACCAGGTCATCCAATGGAATTCAACAGGAACATTCCCGTTTATTTTATCTCAGGGGAGCAGCCCCGGATCTACGATTTTTTCGAACCGGGGCAAGAACTTGATATAGCGTGAGCGTTTGATTAACACTAATGTATAATAGGTGGCATTTTGGCGCCCCCTGAAACTGCCGCCCGGGGCATATGCCCGGTTGCCCCCCCCCCCTAGATCCGGGGCTGCAGGGGAGACTGTGTGACGTTTCATGTGCTCCGCCCTCCCCAATTTAGGATATACGCGTGATGTTAATATTGTTATTTTTTAAGTTATGATTTTGTATAGGTACCTACATATAACTTTATCATTGTTTAGGTACTCATGGCAATGAAGAGTTTTTTCTTTATTTTTTTCAAATTTTCGACACCCTCGCTGGCTAGTACGGTTCAGAAACTGATACGTATGACTGGTAACAGCACAGAATCTTTTGCATATATACCTAATAAGTCATAATAAGCGGACGTTATACAAAGCGTTATGAAAAAAAAAGAAAATGTAAATGCCCGATTTGAAAAGTTAGTTTACTTAAGAATGACGACCATCCAAGGGAACTCTCCGTAGGCCGCCTCGCGGGAGTCGGTCTGCGACACGTTGGCCCATCCCCCCGCTTCATCTGTGGGGAGGCTTTTGCAGCAAACCTCAGTTGGCTCAGGACATTTCCTGTTGGCAGAAGTAGACATAAACTTACCGGTTGTAACAATTGAAAAAGAAAGTAACAATACCATGGGTTTAAAAAAAAAAAGAGACAAACGCCGAAAAAAGGATTGACGATAACCCATGGGGGGTGTGGATCCAGGCCGCTAAGGTTTAGCCCATGCGAGTCGGGCACTGACCGAGCCCACCATTCTCGGTGTCCATAATGGATTCTCCTGGCGGTCGGATACCACGCAAAAAAAAAGAAAAAAAAAAACTTACCGGTAAAGAGGATTAGCGTCGGCGTGGGTAATCTTGCATTGGTAATAAGGCACGCATCGCGGGCAATCTGGAAGAAGAAATACCTGACTTACAATTTGAAGCAATATTATAATTTTAAACAAAAAAAAAACCGACTTCAAATTTGGGCTAGGTATACTGAAAACATTTGTCTAATGAGGGTGACCTTCCATCACCAGCAGGCCTGACTAATTACTGAAATTATAATTTCCAGTCTGCAGGTGCATTCAGTATTGAAAGAATTATCCTTCAACTCCTAAACATTAAGGAGTTGACCTTCCATCATCAGCTCAGTCATATTGTTTTTACTGCCTAACGTAAATACTGGTGTAGCTTTGAAAAATGTACTAAAAAGATAACCTGTGCCTATAAAATTTGAGGGTTGCCCTCGATTTCCCTCATATTCCATCATCAGGTCAAGATATGCTGACAATGGGACCACTGGAAACTATATCCTTTCAAACAAAAAAAGAATTTTCCAAATCGGT
Source organism: Adoxophyes honmai (assembly GCA_005406045.1). NCBI lineage: Eukaryota > Metazoa > Arthropoda > Insecta > Lepidoptera > Tortricidae > Adoxophyes > Adoxophyes honmai. The sequence goes on along the minus strand of BHDV01070044.1, from coordinate 131,941 downwards.
CCAGGCGTCTTCGAGTAATCAGCGAACACACATAAAAAAAATAAAAAAACAAAGATCCCGACAAATTGAGAACCTCCTCCTTTTTTGAAGTCGGTTAAAAATAGTATAAAACTGGTGGCGTATAAAATGGAGAGCCACAAAGTCAGATTTTTGATAGCACCTACAGATGTAGTGAGAAACTATTTTCCTTCGGGAAAACTCGGATCTTTATCGGAATACGATGATATCCGAACTGTCAATGAATGATCGTATTAAATCAGTGACATTCTCATATCCATTAATATGGAACTTTTTTGTTTAGTGTCAAATGTCAAAATGAATAATGTGATTGTATAATATAGAGGTGTTACAACCACAACAATAGGGTTTTTGAACATTTTTGAAATATATTTTTAATAAATTCTTCATTATGTAATAAACACGATATATTAGTATTTCCGGATTCTTGTCTGTATTAACAAAGAAAATAAATATTAAAGTTCAAATTCTCAAACTCACGCCAAAAACGGTGTTTGACGTCAAATGCAAGTAAACAAAGGCACCACACAAAGAAGCTGTCAAAATTGTCATGTCAAATTATCAATGTCCACTTTGACCACAGATTCCTTTCATGGTATGTGACGTCATCAATCAATCGCAAGCGTTTCAGTCACAGATACATTATTAACGAATATTAGAAATTAATAGAACAAAATACTCTAAAAATGCATAATATTTTGAACAAAAGAAAGTGAAATATGTTTAATTTTCCTATAATCTGTTAGGATGGCCACAAATTACAGTTTATTTTTACTTTTGTCAAAGACCCTATTATTACTTAAAACGGGATATTTACCATAATTATATTATACGGAATAAATTCCCGATATTTTTAAGCAATAATTGTTACGTTCGTGACCATGCCTGCTACCGCAAGGATCGAATTTCATAAATTTCGAGCATCTTCTCTGTCACATGTAATGCCAGAGCGATGTGATGTGAGCAAAGAGAGACGTACTTCGATCCTCGCGGTTATAGCCAATGTTAGGTTAAAATCATAATTATTGTAACAACCACTTTCTGTAACTTTGAAAATATCAACTCAGTTTTATTGTCACTAGTTAACAAAACATTATCTCCAGTTTAGAACATTAATTAAAATGGTGATTATGACTATGGTGATTAGGTGAATAGGGTCTTTGACAACAGTAAAAATAAACTATAATTTGTGGCCATCCTAACAGATTATAGGAAAATTAAACATATTTCATTTTCTTTTGTTCAAAATATTATGCATTTTTAGAGTATTTTGTTCTATTAATGTCTAATATTCGTTAATAATGTATCTGTGACTGAAACGCTTGCGATTGATTGATGACGTCACATACCATGAAAGGTATCTGTGGTCAAAGTGGACATTGATAATTTGACATGACAATTTTGACAGCTTCTTTGTGTGGTGCCTTTGTTTACTTGCATTTGACGTCAAACACCGTTTTTGGCGTGAGTTTGAGAATTTGAACTTTAATATTTATTTTCTTTGTTAATACAGACAAGAATCCGGAAATACTAATATATCGTGTTTATTACATAATGAAGAATATATTAAAAGTATATTTCAAAAATGTTCAAAAACCCTATTATGATTATGATACTGGTACCTAAATATTAAATATAATTTTCTTGGACTGTTTTTTAACCGTTTTCGAGGTTTTGGCATGGCTATACAACGTTTTTATAAGTAATTTGAAAATATGATACTATAGCGATTATTTGGATTGCGTATTATCCACCCTATATAGGTATATATTGGTCTGCTGATGCGACTTACCCCTACGGCTTTAAGATGGGTACTGAAGCTATTTGAGAGAGTACGATAAATACGAACTTTTCCGAAAAATTACGAAGGAAAATAGTTTCTCACTACATCTGTACAAAAATCATGCGACAAGGCGAAATTATCGAGGGTTGTACTTTTGGATTCTCACTTGCAGCAGTTGAATAGTTTACAAGTGACGGCATAGTGCTGAATCTTATTATTTTATGCTCATATATCGTTCTAGATAGATCTCCTGGTGGTGTGGTGGTTCAGATGACCTGTATTTTTTTCAACATGGGCCAGTAGTCTAAAGCAGGCCGCACACCAGGCATACAATTGTCTCTTCTCTCCACAACTGTAGCATCACATTTTGAAACGCGACACATTTAACGCCCCCATATATTCCTACGTGAGCACGCACACCGAGGATACATTTGTGGCGGACACACTTTGTGGCGAGACGACATCCGCGCTACAATAATCAAAGATCGAACCTGTTCGTTTTTTGTGTCGCATTTCAAATGTGACGCTACAGTTGTGGAGAGACAATTGTATGCCTGGTGTGCGGCCTGCTTTATTCTTACCTTTCATTCCTACACACATACGCATTCCATGAACCACGATAAGCCTTTTCCCTACAGGGCACTTGCCGTATGACAACCCTGTAAATAACGTGCTGTCGACGACAGCTGTCAATAAACACGTCGCTAACAGTAACCTGGAAGCAAACAGACATCATTATTTAAAAAAAACCTGTAAGCAGTCAAACTCAGTCAAACCCTTAACCCTTCGTATGCGGGAAAGGAAAAATATACTGCATTCGAGCCTCTTCTGTTTCAATATCTACAAATTGTGGTGATTAAAATAAAAATAAGAAAAAGATATCCTTAAAATGGAGCCATATCGAGCCATAGAGGACAGACCCATTACAGTAGATACTAATGTCCTTTTGGTTGTTCGGAGACGATCCCGCCAAACCATCGAGGCGACCGCTGTGCTCTTATTGGCCGGCCCAAGATCGCGCGTTACGTCTTTTTCTCTACGGTTATTGGCTCAGAGCGTGTAGTGTGTTCAAATCGATGGTGTAGTCGTTAACGAATTCGTTTGCGAGTTGTCGCGGAATGTATGGAGACTTGTCGACCGTGGCAGACCTTGTCGACCGTCTCGGTTTCCATACAATTTTGCGATAACTCGCATACTAATTCGGAAACGACTGCACCATCGAAATGAACACACTAGACGCTCTGTACAGTTTCCGTGACAGTGACGGTGACGTTAGGATGTGACAAACCACTAACTTTTTGCGAACACTTTCCTGGGAACATTGTTTCTCTAGTCGGTCTGTCTTCTATGGTTCGAGCAAAATGGGAACAAAATTAGCTATACATATAAGTATGCAGGAATAAGCTATTGTCTGAGAGTTGTCATTGTCACTTACCACGTCAACTCCATTTCGCTCGAACAAGCGAACGACTGATTTCTCAGTAAAACGACAAGCCGTAGTTCGAGCACTCTTTTATTTAACAATGTCGTCCATCAAATTACAAAACCATAAATGTGTCTTAAACCACCTTTTAGTATGAAGTGCATTTTAGATTAGGGAAAATTTGCCAAAAATTGTGTCGCCGACTTACCTACTAGGGCTGTCACCGAACACCAGTTCCGACTCCGATACCGGATTTACGACTGATACCACAACATCTCGGGTTCCGACACTTTTGAATCGGAGGCAGTTGGTGGTTTTCACTAAGTTTTTGTTAGTTAAATGCAACAGATACTACCTAATATTAGATTTCAAGTTTCGCCAAATTTTCAAGACCTAAGGAACAAATTTACAAAATTCAGTGCCTTCAGTTGGTCGGTATTAAGAGTAATATTGCCACCGTCTAGCTTGTCTGCAGCGTGGTTCTTAAGGTCTTTTAAAGTAGAGGAATGAAAACCATGACGCAAATTCGCCCAGCGTTTTGACTCCAAACGCCTCAAATCTAATAAGTAAAAATAAAAAGTAAACAAAGGCCGCGGCAGTGCCAGCAGTGTTGTGGATCTTTGGAAGATGGGTCGTTGCAAGGGTGTTCACACAAGTGGCGTCCCACACTAAGGGGCGACCCATCCGCTAAAGAACCAATGTCACTCCGTCGGGCCTACAGAATTACATTATTCCGTGTGGTGTTAAATTTAGAATAACACTGCTCCGTTTCATCCGAGAATGGTGTAAGAGGATTAGTCCTCTAGAGGTGACCAAGGAATAGGGTGGGGGGAATGATAGGGTGAAGTAGGTATGCTTTAGACGATAGCTAGCAACCTGACACTATTGCAGCTACCTACATTTAACATTAAACTACCGTGAGACTCACTCATCTTATAAAATACGGATAACTCACGTTATAAATCGAGTTTAGCTCGACATGTTTCGGACTAATTCGTAGTTCTTCATCTAGGAGCCGCGGCAGCTGCTGCTGCCAAACGCGAACTGCTACTACTGAGGTAGATGAAGGGCTACGAATTAGTCCGAAACATGTCGAGCTAAACTCGATTTATAACGTGAGTTATCCGTATTTTATAAGATTGCAGCTACCTCTTAAAATCTGAAATTTGACAACACAGACGTTATTTGTATATGTGTGTATTAGGCCGGACGTACACGGACGGCTTCAAGCAGTTAAGACCGACTGCTTAAAGCCGCGACCGCCCGGTGAACTATAGTCATTGATTCACTGCCGTACACACGACCGCTCGAGCAGTCGCGACCGCTTCAAGCCGTCAACTGCACGGTGAAATTCCATCAGCACGTCGACGGCTCGCGAGTTGATGCCGACCGCTCGAGCGGTCCGTGTACGTCACTCAGTCATAAACTGCTCGAGCCGTCCGTGTACGGCGGCCCTTAGGTTGTTCTGTTCTTTTGCTTCTTCCGACTCCGGTTTCAATTCATGCTCCGAATCTGAAAAGTTTTGACAATTTCGACTACGATTTTTATTCCAACGGAACATCCTCCGTGACATCCCTACTTACAACTTATTTACGGAAAATCATCGACGGTGGTCAACACTGACTCAGTTCACTGATAAATAGCCTTATAAAAACATGCTTATTTTATTTATGATTCTGGTTTCCTTAATTAAGTTTACTTGGTATAAATATCCTGTAGCCGACCCGTAGACAGATGTAATGTTTTTAAGGGTGCGTACCCAAAAAGTAAAAACGAAAACCTTTAGACTTCGCTGTCCGTCCGTCTGTCATCATCATCAGGCTGTAACCTCAAGAACGGCTAGACCTAGACAGTTGAAATGTTCACAAATGATGTACAATCGAACCAACTGATTCCTGACCCACTGCAGAACGTTGTCACAATAAACGTAATAAAGATTTCCTTTGTCAAGCAATGCAATGACACTATGTCGTTCACTGTGAATAGGTTCTATGGTGGGTTAGCAATCAATTGGTTTGATGGTATTTAGAAACGAAAAAACTGTAAGTATGGGAAATGTTTTTATTTTTTACATTTTAGTCTAATTTCTTATAAGTAACAAGGTAACAATATGCAACATTCTGGTAAAAGAAATACTTGTAACCTCTACTATTAATTACCTAGTTAAAACATGAAATTACTTAAGTAATACTTATTTAAAGTCTGACTAATTGAGGCGGTTGCTAAGCGAGTGACTACAATTTTAAATCTCGGAATTAAATTAATTTTATACAAAATTGACATTTTAATTTAAATCTTAAACTTACATACCTACATATTCTCACGCCTGTATTCCCAAGAGGGGTAGGCAGAGCATATATCGAGCTAATCCCGGCATAAAAAACGTAAGTAAATAGGAATTCACTAGGAATCAATATTGGTTCCAGTACCTACAATCAATCAATGGGTTTTTTAAGCGGATCGATGCTTAGCTTATCTTTTAAACACAATAGGTATAATTCTCATCTCGCCCACACTCCCACTTCGTCGATCCACACAACTGGTCCACATTTCTAACTCGTCCATAATTCGAACTTGTCCACGTTTCTAACTCGTCCATAATTAGTACTAAGTAGTTCTTGTTACCAACCCGTCCACTTTCGACGAGTTCGGAACGTGGACGAGATGAGACCGATGCATGTAAAGCTTAGTAACTATGAGATCACAAAAAGGACGGAATAGTTTAACACTTATAGCATATGACCTAACCTTAAGTTAAATTAAAGTCTCTCCTTAAATTAAAGTACCTAGCTCTTCTTCTTCTTCAATCGGTCCCTCATTACTGAGGATTGTGGTCACTGGAACCCCTTAAACGGACTATCTGTCTCCATCGATTCCGGTCCGAAGTAGCCTTCACCGTCTGGTAAAATTTTGACGAGGAGGTGGCCTCTTTCACTTGGTCAGACCAGCGTGTTGGTGATCTTCCGCGAGTTCTTTTGCCCTCGGTGTTGCCAACAACTACCAGTTTCTCCAAATTGCCATCCTCTCTTCGCATTAGCTACCTAGCTCTTACTTGCCAGTAAATAGTGACTTGTTCTAAATCTGTACTTTATTCATAGGTTGAACGTGGTTTATTGAGTTGCTGTCTGAAATTGAGCGTTGACCTGCTGCTATCTCTATCCCACGCGTGCAGTATTGCCCTCTCGCTCGCACTTACGTCGCTGTAGCAGCTGGTCAACGCTCAAATCTGTGCTCCACGACCGGCCTTTAAGTGTGCCACACTCTAAGCAGATACGATATCTGCATCTGAACGGATATCTGTCAATATTGCTCCCTATAGCTATGTCCACACCAGTGCGCTTTCGCGTTCACCTTGCGTCTTCCTCTGCCCGTGCAACCACCAACCACAGCGTATGCCGCCAGCGCGTCTTCATTGAGGACGGATCTAGTTTCAGCGCATGCGCTGTGGTTGCACGGGCATGCGTCAGAGGAAGACGCAAGGTGAACGTGAAAGCGCACTGGTGTGGACATAGCTTATGGCTCCTCTTCATGATGGGCCAGCGCTTGTCCAGCAAAATGGCCATGCGATGGGTGAAAAGGATCTACACAATGGCGATGTTCAGTTGTTCTGGCCCACTACCTTTGATGTGTGGGCGAAAACCGACACCGCGGCCATTCCGCCGGCATCGTACGCACCACAAGCCAGCCTACGCCACTACGCCCTCTATATTGTGGCCCACTACGATGGACCATCATGATGGCCCATCATGTAGAGGAGCCATTATAGAATTCAATGACCTAACACACACAGCGCAGTTAACATATTTTACCGCCAATTATCTGTTTGCACCGACATATGGAGAGATGGCATTTATACGCAGATAAAATACTATCGTATATGCATAGTTTGTGACGAGTTTTAGAGTTTAAGACATTCTCTGCTTGATCACTGATCACAGTCACTATCAACTATCACTAGTGTACATTGTTGTTGGTTGCTCAGTCGGCGGTGGTGCTGCTGGGTATGGCTGTCTCGTCAGCAGCGAGGAGCGCCCTCAGGGCCAGAGCCTCCTGCCTCTAAGAGTTTAAAACACTCTCTGTTTGATCCATAGAGGACAAAACCAATAGGGAAACAACTTTGGCCACCCAGGCCCGCAAAAGGTTAGTTGATTTCAACTTACTAACGTCTACTGTCACTGTCACAGAAACTGTAGAGCCAATAACCGTAGAGAAAAAGGCACTGGCGTTACGCGCGATCTTGGGCCGGCCAATAAGAGCACAGCGATCGCTTCAATTGTTTGGCGAAGTTTTCTTCGAACAACCAAAATTAGTACTCTACGGGGTCTGCCCTCTATGGTTTGAACACTGTTCACGGTCACTATCACTGGTGTTCAGGTCGCTCAGTCGGCAGTGGTGCTGGTGGGTATGGCTGTCTCATCAGCAGCCAGGAGCGCCCTCAGGGCCTCCTGCCTCTAAGGCCCTGCGCAGACGACAGACTATCCGCGACGGACTTTTTTGTCTGTGAAAATAACCGATGGAGTTATATGCAGTAACAAACACGATGCGCAAAAAGTCCGGCGCACAGTGCATACAATCCACGCAGACTTTGTTCGCCGCAGACTCGATCGCACAAAAAGTCTGTCATCTGCGCTGCGTCTAAGAGTTTAAAAACACTCTCTGCATTATGTTTGGTCACTGTTCACAGTCACTATCACTTATACATGGTCCACTGTTCAGTCGGCAGTGGTGCTGGTAGGTATGGCTGTCTCATCAGCAGCCAGGAGCGCCCTCAGGGCCAGGGCCTCCTGCCTCAGGGCGGCCACGTGAGCCCGCAAGGACGCGTTCTCCTGCTCGAGGAGACAGGCGCGCCATGCTATCTGGTGACATACATATAATACGATCAATAACCTGGTAGTAGACTGGTGGCTCAGCCGGGACCGTCTCCGATAGAGGGAACTCTTCAACGATTGGTCTGATTGACTTGAAATTTGATGGTGGTGATTCAACTGCTAAAACCTAACACATTTTTAAGTAATCACAAGGCATCGTCGCAGATATTGATACCTTTTGTATTGAAAACATTATTATAGACAGTAATAAGTGTTAGTGAACTAACCATTTCTAGTTTTGCCTTTGGATTTGAGAGAAAGATTCAAATTTCATTCGTTAAATTTCTAATCCTTACTAATACCTATTATAAATCGGAAAGTGAGTTTGTTTGTTTGTTCCGCTTTCACGCCGTAATTACTGAACCGATTGCTTTGAAATTTTGCAGACGTAAAGTTAGAAGCCCGGATTAAATAATAGGGTACTTTTTATCCCGGAAAAAATTGATGTTCCCGAGGGAATGTTCGCTTTATATTGCAATATAACCGAATTCCACGCGGGCGAAGCCGCGGGCGGAAAGCTAGTAAGTAATAAGTGTTATTGAACTAACCATTGCGAGTTTTGCCCTTGGATTCCAGAGACAAATTCAAATTTTATCCGTTAAATCTTATAATTTTAAACAAAAAAAAACCGACTTCAAAATAGCAATATTTTAAAAGTATTCTATTTACTGAATGTAAAATCTTGACTTCATCAACAAATTACCGAAAACGCCGTACATCTCCATAGGTATAAAATTTGAAGAGTTCCCTCGATTTCTCCAAGATTCCATCATCAGACCCTGGTTTCGTGCCAATGGGGCCAATTTCGAGTTATACTCTTTCGATTAAAAAAATTTTTTTGAAAATCAGTCCACGGGTTTTCGAGATATCGAGTAACATACACACAAAAAAAAAAAAAATTTGGTTGAATTGAGAACCTCCTCCTTTTTGAAGTCGGTTAAAAATAAACAGAGTATAGGATGGATGACAATGAAGTACCTACCTACAGCTTACAAGAGTACAAATTGAAAAAAGCCTTGTACCAAAAATGTAATCTATCAATCATACTTGGTCTTCGCGCACGCGGCGCGCGTCCCGCGACTTCTTGGCGGCCTGGTTGTTGCGCCGGCGCCGCTCGAAGTACTTCTCGTCCTTCAGCTCGGCCGGGATGGGGCGCTTCTCGCCTCGACGTCGCTCCTCCGCGCCCAGCACTGGGGATAGGCCCACTGGAAGACAGGGTAGAACATGTTAAAGCTTTTGGTGAGACTCTGTTGCCACGCGTAGGGTTAAAAATCTTGTACTATATGGCCTACGCTAGCTGACGCGTACTACCCGCGACGTACGCCCGCCTAAGGGGTCATCCATAAAGCACGTCACACTTTCAGGAGAGGGGGTCAATGTTTTGTGACACTTGAATAAAATTCCTGTAATTTTCATAGATAAATGTGTAAAATAGGAGGAGGAGGGGGAGCTAAAATTCCCCAAATTTTGTGTGACGTACCTACTTTATGGAAGGCCCCTAATGAGAAGTTGTATGAAGACCGGCACTGCTAACTGGCACGGGCGCATGCGACGGACTATAAGCGTGGCGGGTGGAGAGCGTCCGCTCCGCTCCGTGCGCACGCGGCGTGCACACACTCACGGACTATTCATAATACTGGTCAAGGTAACGCCTAGTTCAGACTAGACTAGTATTTTAGTATCTAACTAAACGTGTCTGAACAATGAAAATTTGCCCGTCGCGTACCTACGCCCGTCACAGACGTCTAGAGCGGGACCCGCGAGCGTCCGACGCACGCCGCGGACGTCCTCGTCAGCCAGCGTAGGCCTTTCAGGGCAGCACAGACGACAGACTTTTTCTGCGATCGAGTCTGCGGCGCACAAAAAGTCTGCATGGATTCTATGCATTGTGCGCCGGACTTTTTGAGCGTCGTGTGTGTTACTGCACATAATTCTATATGTTCTATTCTCATTCTCACAGACTAAAAAGTCCGTCGCGGATAGTCTGTCGTCTGCGCAGGGCCTTAACAGTACGCTCCGTCCGTTTTAAATCCACCTTAAACTTAAGAAGAACTTAAACTAAGGTGCGAAATGGAATCAGAGATCAAAAATGTAAACAAACGTGTTGCCATTGCAATAAAATCAAACGCAATTAGGAAAACATAAAATTCGATAATTAAGCTAGATAAAAATGAGTACAACTAATTTATAAGCAGAATAAAACCGTGTGAACATATGTAAACATTTAAATGAACAAAGGAAATAGCACATCTTTTTTAAATTGCAAATTTGATTATTTTATAATTATGCCACTGGCAATGGTTAGAAATTGTAAACATTCTCACAGACTAAAAAGTCCGTCGCGGATAGTCTGTCGTCTACGCGTTTTAAATCCACCTTCAACTTAAGAACTTAAAAAGCGAAGCAAAAGTGGCGTAACTTAAATTTTATTCTCACTTTGCGGGCTCCGCACAGGCAGGTGTTGGCAATAGGGCAAGCACGGCGGCGGCAGCGCGGCCAGCAGCGGACTCATCATGCTGGGCACGTCTGGAAGAAGGACCAGGCGGTTATTCGAGCGTTTCAACCGTCTCATTCATCTGGCAAGCTTTTGTAAATCTGCTGCAGATTTTAATATCATTTTCGACCATTTGTTAAGAGTTTCTGTTCCTCTAATAGATGACTAAACGATAGTATCAGAATATTCTTCAATTTTTACAGAAAAGTGTCCAGATGAATGAGACGGTTGAAATAAATGCCCGACCACCGTCAACATGAGCTTGTTTTGCTGTCCAGTAGGCGTCATCACGATCAAAACACGAAATCACTCTCATCTGTTTTAAGGCTGGGTTCACAGCTGTTCGGGAGACCTGTACGAGCTGTTACTACGGGCGCCTGGAGCGGGAGCACAAATGTGAAACTAGAGGATCGTTTCACAGCGACCCGGATCGGGTCCCGTGCGCACCAATCCG
>BHDV01070044.1:91776-111954 GCA_005406045.1 Adoxophyes honmai | reverse complement strand
AAAAAAAAAAAAAAAAAAAAAAAAAAAAATACAGCCGAATTGAATACCTCCTTTTTTGAAGTCGGTTAAAAAATAAAACAGAACTCGAACGAGTCTGACTGACTCCAAGGGTTCCTATTCCGAACCGCCATGCGTTTTTCGGGACACGTATATTTAAACAAATAAATCTTTCATTTTAATTATAGCGGTCATTATAAGTTATAACCCGTACAAAGAGAATGTGAGCTGCATCTTTAGACAGATCTTGCCACTGACCTAACTAATGTGACTTACAAGAGTAAAAAAAAATGTCTACCGAAAGTCCAGAGATAGACCATCCCTAGGGGTATATCCGAATCACCCATATGTATGTTCCACGATTTTTTGTTGTTCAAATCAAACCAGCCACAAAAAGTACGAAAAAAATGTAACTAAGTAGTAAACTACAAAAAATCGTGTGACACATGGGGGTGTTTCTGATACCCCTAGGGGTGGATCTCTGGACTTTCACTTGATACAACTTTTTGGGACACCATGTAGAACAAAACGTGCGTGTACCGTCGTTTTTCTTTTACTGTTATTTGGTTGAATTTTATGGGTCTCTACATTCAGATGCTGGTACCTACATTAAAGCTTGTGTGTTATTCAGGGATGATATTTTAGACTCGTAGAGTCGCAGGGACCTTTAACATTTTTCGGGTCCAAACCAAAACGAGAAAAAGGTGATGGCGACTCGGCTTTGTCCGTCCGTCGCAACTGGACTATCTCAGGAACTTCAAACGCTGTACTTGAAATTAGGATTAGATTTAGATAATGTTGTAGTGTCCGACCGAAGCTTCGGCTTCGGCTTCGGCTTCGGCCACCTTCGGCCAAAAAAACCACCTTCGGCCAAACCTTCGGCTTCGGCCAAAATTTAGCCGAAGCTTTGGCCGAAGCCGAAGGTTTGCAAGTTGTGATTTGAAATTGTACAAACGATGCCAGAGCGAGACGGATAGTGCGCAGCGCTTAGCAGGGCAGCGTTTCGCCGGCCCGATCGCATTGCTTGCAGTTAATATATAAATTACTGACAACACATTACCTAACAACATAGTCACACTTGATTTAGAAGCGAAAACTGCGCATAATTTACTGCCGTTTTTTTACTATTAGCAAATTCTCGTATTTCTTTGGGTCAACATGGGGTCAACACACCTTCGGCTTCGGCTTCGGCTTCGGCCGAAGGTTTTGATGAAAACCGATTAATCGGCTTCGGCTTCGGCTTTGGCCAAAATTGAACCTTCGGTCGGACACTATTGACAAGCAAAAATATATTAAAACTAAATAAAACAAAAAGCGTCATTGGGACGATGCCTTCGGGTTAACTTTTTTTAATGTATCTAATTTAAGTTTAGGGTATCTAAGTATTGCAAGTTTTTTATTTAATTAAGTAACTGCATAAATAAATCTCTTAGTTATTTTTATTGGTTTCCTAATTTTATTTCTCTCTCTCATTTTATTGGTTAGTTAAATTGGACAGGTTCTTAAAGCTCACTTTATAAAGTTACTAAGGACTCAGTTTGCGCGATCTGTCCTATATTATTTATTTTATTTACTTAATACTTAATTTACATTATACATTATTTAATTTACATTTTTTTTTCAAAATTTTCCAGTCTTTAGTGACCGTCTCCCCCTCTTGTTGTCTCCGAAATTTAAGAATAAAAGGTTTTGTGATAAAAGTTTTATTATTTTTAGATTTGAAGTTTACGTGTAAACTGTTATTGAGGATCGGAAGACCTCGGCGGATACCTTTTTTATTCTAGTTTAGAACTCCTTATAATTTTGTTTGTTGTTTAACAGTGTTGTTGTAGACTAAAAAAATAATTTAAAATTCGGCATTTTGATCGTCACAGAAACATTTTTTTTCTAAAAACACACTTTTAAAGTCAAAAGAATACCAACACCGTAGTAAAATGCGCGCGAACTAACTCATTACACATCGGCGTTTAGTTAGGTAACTCTTCACGGGTTCCTATTGGCTAATATGTTAATTATTAGATCACTTGCCGGCTTCTCATTGGTCGAGCCGGCGCCGCCCACTCCGCTTATGACAGAGTATGTCATAGAGTGTAACGATGCATCGTGAATAGTTGATGAAGTGTTATTATCTGTGGAAAGGTGTTTTATAGGGCAAGTTTTGAGGGGAGTTGAAATACTATTTGTTTTTTTAACTGGTTTGTTTGACGAAGGAGTTTGTTTTGTTTGTTCAAATGGTAAACGTGTCGTTATCCGTTTTGCTAATTTTAGTAAATAGGTATTTTTAATTAAGTACGTTGCTATTTATATAGAACCAGTCAATGAAAAGTGATGTTTTTCTACGATTTTTTTTAATACCCTACGAAAAGGGAAGGAGTGTTATCAGGTTATCAGATTATCAGTTTGGCGTGTCCTGATGTCTCTGTGCGTGTGTGTCAGTGGCATCGTAAGTCCAAAACAGATGAACCGATTTCGATAGGATTACGTGAATACAAGTTTTACGTAAGTAAATATATTTTATGTTGTGACCTTATGACCTTTTTGGGAGCGATAATTTTCTCCATTTATAGGTATGATGGTTAAATTCAAACTAGATACCTTGGTACTGTAAAGGGGGAGAGCTTGAGGAGCTCTTTAAACTGAGGTACTGGATCTTACGGGGTCGATAGTGCTTCTAACTTAGCAAATTCTCTAGCAACGAATTAAATAAAACGTTTCAACTTCGAACTTTTCAAATGTATTCAGGAAGATTACATCAAAATTATAAAACATTAGCTTATCGTAAGACGCGGGTCAAGGGAATCTCTGAAAGAATGTTGTCCAGATCCTTAAGAAAACTTTAGAACAAAAGCTGTTCTAGATAAAATAAGACTTTACTTTTAAATTGTATATCTGGACAGCATCCTGCACAAGAAAAGAGTAAGTATTGCAGTACCTACTTACATTTTGTTTCCGTGATGGAACTATTAAAATACTAAAATAGTTTGTGAAGTATTTTTATGGCTGTACTGATTTTTAAAATCATAAAGTACCTACCTGCCTTACTTTTGCGAGTACCTAATTTATTTTGTGCTATCAGTTCTAGTATAGAAAATCCGCATGTTAAAAGGTCCATTCGGTCAAATATTTAAATGTCCAGGTTAAAAAAAGCCAATGTTTTTAACCCGGAAAAGAGGCATTATCATGAACATGTAAATAAACAAGAATATTGTACGACAGTAAAATTTCTCATAAAACTACTTAGCTGTCTTTACCTATCAAACTAACTGTAGGTAGATATATTGACTTGATGCTAGATGCTAGCTGTAGCTACAGGGAAAGAAAAACCACTCATCAATAAACCAAATAACCTTTAAGCTTTCCAAATTGCTGACTCAACACCTGTGAACCGCAACAAACTTACATTTATTATTTTTTGTGTTCGTACAAGAAGTGGGCACAATAAAGCACCCAACGAGGGCAAATGGCGTGTGGCGCGGGTGACGCCGCGGCCGAGTAACCGCACTGCGACGTCTGTAGAGACGTTACGATATTAAAAAAAAAAAAACAATTAAGTGATGTGAAAATGATCAGTATTTTATTAGCCTGTCAACTGAATTATACCAGTTGTTCCGATCTTATTTTAAGTCATTGTCACAGGCACAAAAAGGTTATTGTTTATTTTTATTCCGGTATAAGTTTATACGGTACCAATAAAAAAATCGTGTACCTACATTTTATAAAATACGCATAACTCACGTTTTAAATCGAGTTCAGTAGTCACTAATCAGTAATCTTTATTAGGCAATCAAGTACATAACATAATTATACAAGGATCCTGTTAGTGTATAGCCACAAAAAAGTTTAGCTCGATATGTTTCGGGTTACTTCGTAGCCCATCATCTAAGATGCGATATGGAATTAGAGATCAATAATGTAAACAACCAACTGTCAATGTCAAAGTGACATTCCAGAGGTAGTCAACCTATTTTTGTTACTAATTGATATATTATTGTATTAATTTTTTAACTACTTTTAGTTTATTGACTCATAACAATATTCGTAGCATATTATGTGATATCTTTTGAAAATACGACATTATACTTGTGTTCGTATGGATCCAGACGAACAACAAACACAAATTTAACAATGAAACAAAAACAAATAACGAGATAAAACAAAACTTAACAACAAACAAAAACTCAACAAAACAACGCATAAGCGGGAGGGAACACATTCGATCACGACAGATGTCAGAAAACGAATAATAAGATTTATAAAATGGCCACCACGCGCGGAGGTAGAAAAGCAGTCTACACACGATCTTTTAAGTCCGTCCATCGCAAGTTGAACAATATTGCATCGTTTCATAAGTTTCACTGAACAATTAATTATAAAAATATGAATTCGAATAAAAATACGAGCTAAATGTTTGCAATTTCTAACCATTGCCAGTGGCATAGGTAATTATAAAATAATCATATTTGCATTTAAAAAAAGATGTGCTTGTTCCTTTGTTTATTTAAATGTTTTGTAATGTTCACACGGTTTTATTCTGTTAATAAATTAGTTGTACTCATTTTTATCTAGCGTAATTATTGAATTTTAAGTTTTCCTAATTGCGTTTGCTTTTATTGCAATGGCAACACGTTTGTTTACAACTTTGATCTCTAATTCCATATCGCATCTTAGTAGTCGCAGCGGCTGCTGCTGGCAAAGGCGCATTACACGCCACCGCTAAACTCTTTTTAAAACGTGAGTTATCCGTATTTTATAAGATGAGTGATTCTCACGGTAGTTTAATGTTCAATTCCTGTACTGTTTGAATTAAATAAAAAAAAAACATATCAAGTGCGACTCCCCAGCTCCCCTGTGCCGCAGTCTGGCGCGTGATTGCCAGCTAACGTCTAGCTAATCACTATTTAACCGCGACCCCCCCCCCTACCACCCCTTATACTGTCATTCCATAAATGCTAGTGTAAACTCGCGACTTCACCTATTTTTAACCGACTTCAAAAAAAAGAGGAGGTTCTCAATTCGACCTAATTTTTTTTTTGTATATGTTACTCGATAGCTCGGAGACCCGTGGACCGATTTTCAAATTTTTTTTTGAATCGAAAGGGTATAACTCGAAATCGGTCCCATTGGCACGAAACCAGGATCTGATGATGGAATCTAGGAGAAATCGAGGGAACTCTTCAACTTTTATATAGAGATGTACGGCGTTTTCGGTAATTTGTTGATGAAGTCAAGATTTTACATTCAGTAAACAGAATACTTTCAAAAGGCGCAGCGCAGACGACGGTGTTTTGTGCGATCGAGTCTGTGGAGCAATAAATTCTCTGAATGGCGCGCTGACAGTTTCCAGGAATTTCCATTCAGAGTTTCGTTCGTGGAAACTATCAGCGCGCCATTCAAAGAATTTATTGCTGCGCAGACTCGATCGCACAAAACTCTGTCGTCTGCGCTGCGCCAAATATTGCTAATTTGAAGTCGGTTTTTTTTAATTATCTTTCCGTGTGGTCAAGAGTACCCGAAATCGACGAGCATGTATGAAAAGACTAATGCAATGAAGCAAAAGAGGTATGTCAGGATCGTAGCAAGTGGAACAAAGTGGTCTCTGCCTACCCCTGTAGGAAAGAGGCGTGACGGTATGTATGTATGTATGTATGTGTGGTTTCGGGTTTAGAATAACACCTCTCTATTCCTTTCGTGGATGTTGTAAGAGGCGGCTGAGGATATGGTTATCGATACGCTAGCAACCTGTCACTATTATACCTCTTATTTTTGTTTCCAAACATAAAATCCTTGTAAAATCATGCTAGAAGTGACTGCGATGACTGAAGTACTCATACCTAATTATACATACATACATACATATTCTCACGCCTGTATTCCCAAGAGGGGTAGGCAGAGCACATGAAATCAAAAATCCAGTGCCACGTTTAGCAATTTCAGGGTAACCAGATGGTTAAACGTGATATTGCGGTGACAGGTTGCTAGCCCATCGCCCACAACACACTAACCGTTTCCCAGCGTCGCCTCTTACAACTCCCACGGGAAGAAAGGGGAGGTGCTATTCTAACCTGGCACCACATCTAATTATACATACATACATACATACATACATCACGCCTGTATTCCCAAGAGGGGTAGGCAGAGCACATGAATTCAAGAATTCAGTGCCACATTTAGCAATTTCAGGGTAACCAGATGGTTAAACGTGATATTGCAGTGACAGGTTGCTAGCCCATCGCCCACAATACACTAACCGTTTCCCAGCGTCGCCTCTTACAACTCCCACGGGAAGAAAGGGGAGGTGCTATTCTAACCTGGCACCACATCTAATTATGCTTTTATATACTTAATATCACGTTTCGTATGCTCTTCCTACCCTAATTGAGAAAACAGGCGTGTTGTTGTGTGTATGTATATGTATGTATCGAGGTAGGATAAAAAGTTTCACAGATTAGCCAACAAAACAAAGAAAACGACTAATTGAAACTAGATAAGTATCTTTTGTTCCTGGCCAGTTAGAAAGTCAAAAAATAAATCTTCTAAAAAAAAGCAGTCGTTCCAATTGGCATACGTCACGTAAGCAAAATCAAAAACCAACTTTACATCAAACATCCGACCAAATTGATTTAAAATAAACTATTTATTATTTTTTTCATCATGAAGTGCCTTTCAAAAATAGGCGTTAACACCACAAACTATTGTAAGTTTGATAATTCACTATAATAAATAAAAAATAAAAATTCAGCCTATATACGTCCATAATTACAGGGCACAGGACTCCTCTCGGTATGAGAGGGCTTGGGCCATAGTTCCCACGAGGGCCCAGTGCGAGTTGGAAACTTCACACACAACATTGTATTACTTTTTTTTTCTGAACTATACTATTACTTCGTTGTGTATAGGTTTCCTCACGATGTTTTCCTTCACTGAATAGCTCGTGGTTAATATCAAATTTAATTTATTTTTTTCTTGTATTTAATTTATTATTTTATCACACTTAAACCACTGACCTGACCACTACTATACTTATTTTTTTTATATAAAATGACTTAGTAAGTATATTGATACTGCAGTGACAGGTAACAGGTTGCTAGCCCATCGCCCATTATACTCTTACCCTTTCGCAGAGTCGATCTCTTACGACACCCTCGGGAAGAAAGGGGGAGGTGCTATTCTAACCCGGCACCACACGTGGGGGGGTTCTTAAATGTTCTTTTTGGAAAATTCGCTAATACACCCACGACTCACCACCAACTTTTTCCAGATCGCCTCGTCCACCGGCCGGCGCCCTTCACGTCCCTGCCCCCCCGCGACCGTGATCCCACCCTCCCCGAGGAGGCCGAGCGCGAGCAGCCCGGCGGGCCCCGAGCCCCCCCCGAAGTGCCCCCCGCGCCCCGCTCCGTCCCGATCACCGCCAAAAAGCCCCAGATTAAGCGCAAGGTAGAAGAACCCAAAGACCAGACTAGCACTAAAAAAATCGTGAAAGAAGAAATTCTTGGCCAGTTCCTGCTGAGGGTCTCTAAGCTGCCGAAACTGCCCGCTTGGCCGTTCTTGAAGTGGAGGAAGGTCTGATGATTGTAATGTTGTCTGGAAATTACTGCGTTTGGCTTTTTGACATTTGAATAAACTTTGGAACGGATTCGGTGTTTCTTCTTTCACGCTTGGCTATTACTGGCATCTAATTTGGCAAGGTTTTGAAGGTTTTAAAATAGTGGGGGGTAACTTCGCGCACGCTAAGAGGAAAGTCCTAAAGAACTATTTGCACATTTGACAGTTCTTGCCGAATTATATGCCGGGGAATGTACCCGATTGATTTTTTACTACGAATGCAGCTAATCCAAAAATGCTGGCTCATGCAATCAGATTTTCATGCTGCTATAAAGATTTATCCTAGGGCTTTTATTAGGAATCAATAGGTATCTACAGATGCCCGAAATATATAGGCTATTCACACAGGAACCCTATCACAGCCAAGGCTTATAAAGAAACAGATACAGATAAATCTGTGCGGATCGGTACCGACCGGTGCATCTGTAGTATTTACACGCACACACACGCACACACACATCCTCACGCCTGTATTCCCAAGAGGGGTAGGCAGAGCACATGAATTCAAAAATCCAGTGCCACGTTTAGCTATTTCAGGGTAACCAGATGGTTAAACGTGATATTGCAGTGTCAGGTTGCTAGCCCATCGCCCACAATACACTAACCCTTTCCCAGAGTCGACTCTTACGACTCTTATCCACTAACCACTAGAACTAATATTTTCCCGCTAAAACACATGTCTAAACCACCAGATCTAGTAGAAAATCCACTAAGTTGGCAACACTGCACCGCACCGGCATTACTACCTACGATGTCCGGTGCAGTGGTCGGAAAATTTCCACGCCGCGCGTCGTGGATTTTCACGACAAAAATCGTGTCGCGCTCCGACACGACGTCGGTGCCTGGGTGCAGCAGCCGGAAAACTTCACGACGCGCGGCGTGGATTTTCACGACAAAAATCGTGTCGCGTTCCGACACGACGTCGGTGCCCGGGTGCAGCAGTCGGAAAATTTCACGACGCGCGTCGTGGATTTTCACGGCAAAAATCGTGTCGGTTTACGACTACGACGTCGTGTCGTGGACATGTGGCCAGGCCCTAACCCATTCCCAGAGTCGCCTCTTATGACACCCACGGGAAGCAATATACCAGTATTTATGTATACTTAAGCGCTCATTTATAAAGAAACACAAATTTCAGCTTTACCTGTCTGTTTATTTATGCAAGTTGATCCTGCACTGGTCGATACCGACCCACAGGAAACCTGTTTTTTAGCACGCTAAGTTTTAGTTCCGACGAAATATGTACACCTAGAGCTGCCTATCGTCGAGTAGCAGAACTAATACAAACGTGATCTCCGTTACCAACTGTCAAATAGTATCATGGCGCTATCGAAATTTCGAAGATCAGTTGCATAAATACAACATCTAACTTTCTCTCTGTGGGCTTCGGTCTTTAGGCACAACACTGCCTGGAGAGAGATCTCTCTATTGGAGTCTTTCCCCACACCGGCTTATGATTATAAAGCTAAATACCTAATGCGCAGCGCAGACGACAGTGTTTTGTGCGATCGAGTCTGTGGAGCAATAAATTCTCTGAATGGCACGCTGACAACCTGGAAAATTCGGAAACCCAGGAATTTCCATTCAGAGTTTCGTGAAAACTGTCAGCGCGCCATTCAGAGAATTTATTGCTGCGCAGACTCGATCGCACAAAACTCTGTCGTCTGCGCTGCGCCTTATTAAGCTTACTTATCGCTCAAGTACAGGTCGCGCGGTGAGTTTAGATACGGCAAAAGTAGAAAGGGTAAGTATGCGGAATAATCAATTTTTTATTAGGTCTATTAGCTACGCTGCGATTAGCAACTTTGCACGTCGTCACAAGTAGTAGCGATGCCACTATGGCATGGGCCTAAGAGTCGTTTCGGATGTGCGACAACCACACCCCAACGTCCTCAACCACACCACGTAGTTGGGCGTATAATTTTTGCATTGAAAACCAATACAATTCACACGTGCCACATTTTTCCGTCATTATTGACCGCGTGTGTGATACGATCACATTGCAATCACATCGTAACAGCAGTGGTAAAAACTAGCGGCACAAATCATGGCCAGATTTTTTGTATTAGGGGTAAATTCGTGCACCCTTTACGCTCAGTAAAAGTGATGTTTCCTCTATGAAAGCCAGAATGCGTCTACACACGACGGAATCACATCGCACTTAGCGACAGCCACGTTTTGTAGACAACGCAATTGCAATAACCCGTGTGGTGCCGGGTTAGAATAGCACCTCCCCCTTTCTTCCCGTGGGTGTCGTAAGAGTCGACTCTGGGAAAGGGTTAGTGTATTGTGGGCGATAGGCTAGCAACCTGTCACTGCAATATCACGTTTAACTATCTGGTTACCCTGAATTTGCTAAACGTGGCACTGGATTTTTGTATTCATGTGCTCTGCCTACCTCTGATGGGAATATGGGCGTGAGAATATGTATGTATGTATGTATGCAATTGCAAAATGCTGCAGCTACACTATTCACACGTAAACACAACTTGACTGCACTTAACGCTGTGGCTTGATGTGGTTGTGGTAGGTGTGAAACAACCTTAAGAGAATCACTGATGATCATTCTCTGGCTGGTGCAACTAACTTCTCTTTTTAATATTTTTTAATACATACATACTTATTCTCACGCCTGTTTTCCCAAGAGGGGTAGGCAGATCACATGAATTCAAAAATCCAGTGCCACGTTTAGCAATTTCAGCAGGGTAACCTGATGGTTAAACGTGATATTGCAGTGACGGGTTGCTAGCCCATCGCCCACAATACACTAACCCTTTCCCAGAGTCGACTCTTACGACACCCACGGGAAGAAAGGGGGAGGTGCTATTCTAACCCGGCACCACACGGGCACTTTTTTTAATAGTATAAAATAAAACTTCAACGATTGTTGCCAGTTTTCGACGTTCGCTGCGCTGTGGCAGAAGAAGGGGGAAAAAATTGAAAAGAAGAGCAGCCCTCCCCCGGCCCCCTCAGGGCCCCCCAAGACGGGGGGAGGGGCCACCGGCAAGATCATAGCTGGTAAGTAGTGATGTTCCGGATATCCCTATCCTTATCCGTATCCGCGGATATCCGAAGGAAAAGAAAAATCCGTATCCGCATCTGTATCCGTTACTTTTCGAGCTGATCTTTTACGGATCTTTTTCAAGTGATGAGGTAGAATTGTAAAACTATTAAAATCCATTCAGAGTATTTTAATGTATTTAATTCAAATATTTGCCACCTTTATACATTGCAGACATCTAGATAGATAGATCTTTATAACCAAAACAAAAGTAACTATCCGCGTAATGCAAGTCAAAACATGTCCTGCCTGACGTTGCAGCGAGCGTAACGTCAACTATCGTTTCAAGGCCGCGGGTGCTGACATCAAATGAATAAGAAAATAAAAATCCATATCCGTATCCGTGGATCTTGACTCTTAATATCCGTATTCAGATCCGTATACATTTTTAACGATCCGGCACATCACTAGTCACTACTGGTAAGTACTGCCATCATCCATTGTAAAGCGTCAGATACACTGAGTTGGTAGTGGTCAAGAAGACGGTATCCGGCTGCATTCGGAGAGTGACAAGTGTCACAGCCTGACTAGGAGACAGCGGACAATCTAGTCACTAGACTCTAGTGCAGTGGTTCCTAACAAGGGGTAAATAACCCCGTAAGGGTAAAACGGAAAATCTAGGTGGGTAACAGATGGCACGAAAAAATATTAAAATAGCAATAAACAAAATAATAGTAGGTACCGTAAACAGCAGCACGGCGCTCTCATGCGCGCGGCTGACGGCTTACCTACTATACCTTATCGGTTTAGGTAGTTAAAACAATATAAACAATCTTGACATGTCTTTTTGTTGAAATACACAGTCTAAAAATGAAAATCGTTACACTATACAATTCAATTATGAAAGTAAATGATTTTTTCATACCTAAATTGTAAAATGTAAAGATTTCGATTTATAAAGTGTACGTTTAAATAAAAAGACAACACGTCAAGATTGTTTACATTGTTTTAACTACCTAAACCGATAAGGTGTACTCCTACTAGTTACCTAAACGTGCAATCTCTTACATACATAACAAATAACAAACAAATTTTCATTCGAATTTGTTTGGTTTTAATTATTTTAAATTAGCTAGGGGTAAACTCAATCCCCATACTTGTTCACAGGGGTAGTGACATTGAAAAGGTTAGGAACCACTGCTCTAGTGTAAAGACAACATCGTTGACCGACGTAAGTTGGAAAAGTATGGCATTAGGTGAACGACTCGTTTACGTTAGGTACGCCACACCCATTTTGACCGCTCGAGTTTCAATATGATTTAACTACTAAGTATGCGTGCTACTACAGCCCAAACCCTGTGAGAGCAGGCCTGTATTCAGCAGTGTCTTTTAAGTGTTCAGTGTTTTTTAAGTCTGTTATAAATGTACCTATGTGTCTCGGCAGTGATCGGAGCCGTGGTAGACGTTCAGTTCGAGAAGGACCTGCCGCCGATCCTGAACGCCCTGGAGGTGCCTGGCAGAAGTGAGTCATCATCTTTCCTTGTGCAAGTCAGCATTTACTTGTCCATATTTCCCTGCTATAAGTACTTATACCAGCAATTGTGCGACCGTGTGTTCCAGAATTAATTTGTTTCCTTCTATAATTGTACCTACTAATTGTTTTCAATTATTTCCAAAGTAACAATATTTCCTAGCGCACTTCTTCTCAAATGGCTTTTTCCCCACTGACCCTACTGTCATTTTATTACTGAGGCTATTCACATTCGCCTTTTCTCCTGCTTGAATTAACATAAAAACGTAGGTAGGTTTAGCTTATTTTACATTTTGATTGACCCGGATGGTCAAAATAACGTATTAGTTAACGTAACGTAATGATGCGTATGCAGTTCGACATCACGCTGCGTGTATTCATACACTTTACAAGAGCAATGTGTAAATGTGTTGAACGTGCCAGCTTTAGTAACTGAGCTGTGTGCTATGTTCTTGCCAGCACCGCGGCTGATCCTCGAAGTGGCGCAGCATCTCGGCGAGAGCACCTGCCGGACTATCGCCATGGACGGCACGGAAGGGCTGGTGCGCGGGCAGCCCATCACGGACACCGGCGCGCCCATCACCATCCCCGTGGGGGAGCCCACGCTCGGCCGCATCATCAACGTCATCGGGGAGCCCATCGGTGGGTGATAGGGGGTAGGGAGTAGACGGTAGGCTCTAGGCTGGGGTGAAGTAGATGCTAGGCTACGGTAGAGTAGACGCTATACTACAAAACCTAATTATATTCCAATACACGTCAAAAAAAACTGCCAAAGATGGCTGAATGTCACAGTGCCATGTGTCATCATCATTGTGACGTTTCAGGGAAAACCAACCTTTGGTACAATAATTATGTTAAAATTAAATTATTTCCAAATAATATGATAAAGATCATCTCAATTTTAATAAACGTTTTATATGCATTCATCGCCTAACAGGTCATGGTTCGGTAAGATCATTTAGTCATTATGCTAACTTTAGCGAGTACATTTGTTAATTAGCCAATTAACAATTAACAAGTGACAATTCCAGTTAACCTTCTTTTATATCCAAGTGCAACAGAGAATCAAATAGACAATGCTCTTTCAGTGAAGTATTGGCAGAAAAGTATTTTAGTTTTCATCCCGATATCTATGACATGAAGGCGCAGCGCAGACGACAGAGTTTTGTGCGATCGAGTCTGCGCAGCAACAAATTCTCTGAATGGCGCGCTGACAGCTTCCATGAATTTCCATTCAGAGTTTCATGGAAACTGTCAGCGCGCCATTCAGAGAATTTATTGCTGCGCAGACTCGATCGCATATAACTCTGTCGTCTGCGCTGCGCCTAAAGCTTTTGATACCTAAGCGAACTCCTTTTCTATTGATTGTCGGTGACACATATGTTCGCAAAAGTAAAGTTGTCATTACGACATGCGTAATGCAACAATCAATGTCATAAAAGACAAACAAACAAATTTATTACAACGTGGTAATCAAATTGGTTGACTGTACCTAAAAATATGATTGTTTATTTTTCCTAAAAATGTAATCGCACATTATGTTGATTATAAATTGATACCAAATGTTGTCAATCCCTGAGTTATTGCCATTGTAATATAGACTTTTTTGCAATAAAACGATTTAATTAAATATCTTTTTTTGCGACGAGTATTTAAATAAGATTATTTATTTAAGAAGGAAAATTAAGTGTTGCCTTTAATATTATAAATAAAATAAACAGCTATCTATAATATTTACAGAAGTGAAAATATGCTTATCACCAAATATGTCATTTTAATGGCAGCACTTTTTTGACGTGTATTGGAATCTAATTAGGTTTTACAGTATAGGCTGCGGCGAAGGAGACACTAGACGCTAGGCTGCGGCGGAAGAGACGGTAGACGCAAAGTTACGGTGGAGTAGATGCTAGGCTGCAGCGGAGTAGTAGACACTAGTCTGCGACGGATTAGACACTAGCTAGACGGTAGGTTGCGTTGGAGTAGATGCTAGGCTGCAGCGGAGTAGAAATATTTACCAGGCTACATCATCATTATATCTAGATACTGGACAGCGACAATATCCACATAGTGAGATTGCATAAGGACACGGAGGGGCTGGTGCGCGGGCAGCCCATCACGGACACCGGCGCGCCCATCACCATCCCCGTGGGGGAGCCCACGCTGGGACGGATCATCAACGTCATCGGGGAGCCCATCGGTAAACGCTAGGCTGCAGCGGAGTAGACGGTAGACACTAGGCTACGGCGGAAGAGAAGGTAGACGTTAAGCTGCGGCGGAGTAGACGCTAGGATGCGACGGAGGAGACACTAGGCGCTAGGCTACGGCAGGCGGAGTTGAATCTAGACGCCAGGCTGCGGCGCAAGAGACGGCAGTCGCAAGGTTGCGGCGGAGTAGATGATAAGCTGCACCGGAGTAGATGCTAGGCTGCAGCTTAGTATAATATGGTAGGCTGCAGCGAAGTAGACGCTAGACTGCAACGGAGTAGATGGTAGCTGCCAGAATACATCATTATTATCTAGATACTAGACAGTGACAATATCGACTTTTTGCGGTCGCATAAGGGCATTTTTACGTGATTGAGTACAATAAGTAAGAAATAAAAATGGCTACGGTAATTAGGCTTATTAGGCTGAGAACACCAAATTGTAAGAATAGCCGTAATGACTTTTTGATGTTCCGACAGACGAGCGCGGGCCGATAACGACGGACAAGTACGCGCCGATCCACGCGGACGCGCCGCCCTTCGTCGAGATGTCGGTGGAGCAGGAGATCCTGGCCACGGGCATCAAGGTCGTCGATCTGCTGGCGCCCTACGTCAAAGGTAGTTAGGGAAATACTCCAATAGAGAGACCTCTCCAGGCAGATGTTATGCCTGGGGACCGAAGTCCTCAGAGAGGAAGTTGGAAATTGTATTGACTCAACATTCAACCGATCGTCGAAAACTCCGATAGCGGGATGTAGAGTTCCATTTTGCAGTAGAAGTTCTACTACCCGATGATAGATGGCGCTAGGTGTCCCTACAGTAGACTCGAGCCAGCTGTGTCTCCATTCAGCTGCTTGGGCTTCTTACAGATGAACAACAAGTTGTGAACGGCAGAGACTACTCCACACGTTGCCACGTGTCGACGGCTGCCGTCGACATGACATGTGCCGACGGCTGAAGTAGCCTCTGCCGTTGACGACTTGCAATTCGTCTGTAAGAAGTCTTAGCCACAATCAAATTGAAATAATTTATTTCGGAAACAATATATAGGTATAGCGTTTATTTTTGAGCTTAATAGCTAACCCGTAGTCTTGTTTTTATTTCAACAGGAGAGTCCAAATTTTGTAGAGAATTGAGCAGAAATTAAGTACATAGTTCAATCGGTCTTGTTGCTTTAAGCATCTGATGACACAACAATTCAAAAATTTTAACATAAAACTACTGCGAGACACATTCAAAGTGCGCGTCTATCCGCTGCGGTGGCAGATCTCACGATTGTCACGAATTTTCGTGAAACATGTCGAACTAATCTCCATAAAGACGTGATTAGATCCGTTTTATTTTATTCACACCAATTATTACTATTCTCCCCAGGCGGTAAGATTGGCCTGTTTGGAGGCGCCGGCGTTGGGAAGACTGTGCTCATCATGGAGCTCATCAACAACGTCGCCAAGGCCCATGGAGGGTTCTCGGTACGTTTCAACGCCAACCTATTTCAACGCCAAAATTTTCAACGCATAAAATTTCAACGCCAATCCGTTTCAATGCCAACCTATTTCAAAGCGTTATTTTTTAAGTACCGGTCAGTTTGTCATAGAGGAAATAGTAAACAACCGTTCTTTTCGATAGGGACAAACTCGAAACTAAACATTTCAGTTTTTAGGGTGTGTAAGTCTCTAAATGTAAACTATTCTATTCTGAATAAAACCATTTTTGTAAGCTTAGCATTCCTCGCGCGCGAGATAGTCTACTTACTGTCATTTTCTGACGCCTCTAGTTAGATAGTGACAGGTATAGTCTCCTTCGCGCGCGACTCTACTCGTGCCTTCCCGTGCTAAGCCGGCTGATTGAAGGTTTTTATTAAAAAAAGGAAATGTAAAAATGAAACATTTTTCACTATCTTGTAAATTTTAATTTTTAACAACGATTCGAACCTATTATTATCCATTAATTTATACAGTATTTACATATTAATGAACTCCTCTTATTTATAATTCATCCATTTTTCCTTTGGCAACTGTAACTGTATCATCATCACGTTCTTTAAATTCTACATCGTAATGCCCCTCGATCAACAACTCATTCGTATTAGTTGATCTTTCTTTGGCTGTTTCATCATCTAACTTAAACTTTTCGCCATCCGCTATCATCTTTTCAATATACTCTTTGGTCCAACGCTCTCTATTGTTTTTTATAACCATCGTTTCTTTGACTCCTGTATGTTTGTCTTCTGCTGTGACAAATAGTAGGGGAAAGTAGTACGAGATGATCCCGTTAAGCCGGAATCTATGTAAAATGCGTTTCTTTTCATATTAAAACAACAATAAAGGCAATTATTACTAGTATATTTATCTATTCAACTTTCCTAATACTCAAAACCAGAAATTAACTGATGTTTCATCAAAATATCACCTTTTTTTAAAAACCTTACAAAGTAATCATCTTGTACACACCTATGGGTAAGATGATCCCTATGATCATCTTACCCCCATTCCGAGTAAACAAATATATTTATGGAGAAAATGTTATAAAAACAAATATACCCAATATTTAAACATAATATTCTTTATTTAAAATATTGTTACATCTTACTTATAATGTTAAGTAAGGTAATAAAATTAACAAAATCAACAGTCTAATGACTTGAAAGGTCACAAATCTTAAAAACAAAAATAAAACAGTCTTGTTTAGTTATTAATTTATATCAGATACATTAATCGTAATGAGATCAATCAAAACAGTAGCATAAAATAACATTTAGTGTCGAATAACGAACTTAAATTATCTCTCCTTATAATCTCCTTATAATCAATCCCCAGGGATCATCTCGTCCATATAGAAAGGAATCATCTTGACCCAAGTCCCACTTTTTTCTTCAATGTTCGTTACCATAACCTACAAGCACGTGGCTATTTTCATATGGCTCAAATACTAAAATTAAGAATAATAGAAAGCCACAAACATGAAAGTAATGACATTTAACATTGTTTGAATAAAAGTAATATAAGCCCAAAGTCATGCCTACCTTAAATCAGCCGTACACAATTTTTAATTTTTCTTGTCAATATCGACGTATCGCTCACGCGGCCATTGCGATTTGACTGAGGCGCGGGGGTGCCCGGACCTATGTTTTGACAGTGAAATACACTAGATGGCGTTAGTGGTTTCAGTGCAATTGCAAATAATCATCTTACCCCAAGGGATCAACTCGTACTACTTTCCCCTACTTCATTTGCATCTATTTCAAGAGTAACTTCTACTTCTCTTTTGTTTTTCGGTCCAGGTGGTATGACCAATTCAAATTTACCTAACAAATAGTTGTCTATTGTGGAAAATCGTTCGCCTTCATATACTTTTATCGTCATTGTCATTTGATTATCATGGGCATTGGAAAATGTTTGCTTTTTCTTCGTAGGTGTAATTGTGTTTCTTTGTATCATTGGTGTCATAATCCTTCCCGCAGTTTCGACACCAATCGTCAAGGGATTCATACTTACATATACCGGTGGTTCTGGCTCTTTTAAAACCTTATCGGCATACATAGCAGCTCCGATAGCCGCAACCACATCAGGTTCTATGCTTCTAGAAGGTTCTTTGCCAAAGAACTCCTTCAGCAGTTGCTGTATCTTGGGAATCTTCGTTGAACCACCTACAAAGATTATGTCATCGATTTCTTCTTTGCTCATTTCAGCTTCTTTTAAGGCATTCTCCACTGCTACCAGTGTTGATTCAAATAAATCCTTATTAAGTTCTTCAAATTTGTGTCTAGTTAAAAGCACTGAAAAATCTTCACCCGTAATAAGAGTATTTACTTCTATTTTTGCTAAATAATCGGTCGACAGTTTTATTTTTGCTTTTACGACTTCTTTTCTAAGTTTCTCAATCGCTTCATCGTCTGATTTAACATTTGGTTCAATTTCTATAAGCTGATTAGTAAAATACTCCATCACTCGTTGATCGAACGCGTCTCCACCTAAACGTGTGTCTCCACTCGTTGCTAATGTATCAATGATTCCATTATCAATGTTAAGAATAGACACATCAAATCTAGTGCTACCCATGGCGAATACCATGACATTTCTTTCTCTTTCTGTCTTATCGAAACCATGCGCGATAACCGCAGCAGTTGGGTCATTGATTACTCTAAGAACATTTAGTCCAGCAATTTCACATGCTTCTTTAGCACTCTTTCGTTGTGGATCATTGAAGTATGTTGGCACAGTGACTACAGCATGTGAAACTTCACCAATGTTAGTTTCAATATCTTTCTTCATTTTTTTAACAATCGTAGTCATTACTTCTAGGGTTAATTCAACATCTATAGAACCATGACACTTATTGTTTGTACATTTAGGGTCATTTGCTTCTTCCCAATTCTTCTCAAGACGCTTTTCATTCTTAAATGCAGCGTTTTCCGGGTTTTTGATCGCATGTTCTTCTGTAGCGTCATCTACATGCCTTTCTTCTTCTAAGGCTACATTTGACTGTGTTTTATGCAGTCCTTGTTCTTTAACGATTATTTGTATTTTTCCGTCTTTGTATGCCGCTTCGTATGAGTTTGTGGCGCCTATATCTATTCCAATGACTGCTTCAGGCTTTGCGGTATCTGCGTAAGCCCCTATAGCGGTTACTAGGAGTAAGACATACCACATTTTGCTCCAGGGTTTAGTTACTAAGTAATGTGTAGCTTTTTTTGAAGTAGATGCAACTAGGTAGTTTTCCTCTTAATAGTCAATGGAACAGTTGACACTGAGTTCTAAGCGCATTTCATTAATTCTGCGACATTATTGTGTGTTTTGTTATTGCAGAGTACTGTTAATCGATGTGGTATTTATTTTAATCTCTTCAAATCGCCATTTAGATAAACAAAGATATCTTTTGACGTTTAAATTATACAGCGCCAGTGCTTTAACTATAGCGATTACGGATTTTGAAGACAACACGTAAGTACTACCTAATTTAATTTATTTCTATCCAATACACGAACTAAAACTTTTTTCACAACACAGTAACACTATCTTGCTCGACTGCCAAAGAGTTACTGCGTGGTTTCATTCAAACGTTCACTTCTATCTGTGAATAGATAACTGCGATCCGTGGAGGCCTGCGATTGGCTGAGATAATAATGGCGGCCATCACTCGAATGTGATTGGCCCACGACGTTGCTGTATCAAAAAGGGATTTTGCTTGTGCAATATCTACAATATTGATCTAATGAAATAAATCTTAATTATTTTTATGAAATAATTTAAATTACTTGTTTTTTGTGAATTTTTTGAGAACTTTTAGCTTTTTTTTTATCTTTTAGATGCGGTGACACGCGTCCTCGTCACATTTTAAGACAGTTTTTTTTATGGTTAAAGGACCCCGTACCTAAAGTATGGAAAATGTGGTTTCAGTAAAAAAATCTGAAATTTTGATGTGTTATAGATTTCAGTGCCCTGAACAAAAGTCTATAAGGGTGCAACCACAGTTTCCGGGTCCCTTTCCATGTTATGCTCGATTTCGTAAAGTCAGCTGCAGAAAAAAGTAACCCCTCGCCCATAAAATTTCAGAATATTTGACTGAAACCACATTTTCAATACTTTAGGAACGGGGTCCGTTGTTGCCATCCGATACGATACATACAAGTACACAAAATTTCAGCTCAATCGATAGCCGGAAAGTGGATAAAATTTTACTTGCAAGATTTGATTACAAACAAACAAATTTGATTGATTTTATTTATTTTTGTTCTAAACAATAACACAGCATGACAGTTAGTGCAGTCTTTGAAGCATTACTGCTCCGAATTTTTTTACTGTGAACCGAATTGCATACAATTTTGGAATTAGGTTCATCTTA
>BHDV01070044.1:63440-73972 GCA_005406045.1 Adoxophyes honmai | reverse complement strand
CGAGGGAAAACAAAAATATAGTTTGCTTGATAGATCGATATCGATCGATGATAGATCGATATCAATCGATAACCGATCGATACATGATAGATCGATGGCGCCGTGTGTCCTTTGAAACGAGAAGTTTTCTTATAGTTGTGCTTTATACCGCAATATAACCGAGTTCCACGCGGGCGGAGCCGCGGGCGGAAAGCTAGTTGTTTATAATTTACTTACGTACCTACTTAGGTAACTTAAATTCAATAATTATGATGATGGAAAAGAAGGCATAATAACAAAATCTAATTAGTAAGTCCTCTCTCGCTCTTCTCGCAAGTATGTAGGATCAATCTTCAAAACATCTTTTTGACGGAAATGATAAGTTTTTACCAAGAAAACTACTTATTTTTCAGCAGTATCAGTCTGTTCAAAAAGGCAACTAAAAGAATAGAAAGGAAGGAAGACAAGATTACAATGGCGAAGTTTTTCAGTTAGAGCGCGGTCGGCGACGCCGCGGAGTTGGCAGCCGTCCGCGGCCGGAAGCCGCTGCAAAATACGGGCGCTTTGTTTTTGGTCGCCACCGCCACTTCAGCGCGCCGTACTTGGGGAAATTAATTGACACAGACTCGAACCTCGTCTGCTCTATGCACTAGGTAGGTATTTTTAAGTTGTCATATTTTGTTGTACGGATAAGTTTAATGAAAATGAACATAACTAGACGTCAACGTTAAATTGAATATACCTATCTACTTATTAAAGGTTTGAAATAAATGTAATACTTAGTGTAGTGATAGTGAATGTTTTAAATATTTACGATATTTCCAAGTGTATGTCACTTTTTGTGAAGCCATGTGTAGCGTTATGCTAATTAAGTAAATTATAGAGTATTCATTTTCATTATCCTTTAAAGGTTTGCACAACAGGGGAAGTCATTACCAATAGGTAGGTACGTTTACTGCGACAGCGTTCTACGTAAGTGGGCCTTGATCAGAAAAGTGAGACAGCCACTGCTCTGTGGCTCTTCTCCTTGAATACCAAATTAAAGTATAATATTCGCTTGATGAAAGATGGCACGTGGGTTGAGACTGACCTGTGAGTAAGTCCGGAGAAAAGTTGGGCGCGAGGTCTACGGAGGAGCAGTTCCAGCGGTCGCCGGCGTGCGCGGCGCGGCAGGCCAGGCGCGCGCGCCGCGCGGCCGCGGCCACGTGCGGCATGGCGGCGGGCTGGCGGCGGCACGCGCGCGCCTGCGCGCTGCCCAGCGCGCCGCCGCGCCGCGCCTCCGTGCAATCGTTTGCTGTCCAATTGCCTTCGCTCTCGTGCAACGCTCTGCGTAACCAAACAAATCCTTAGCAACCACAATAGATTATTTTTTTTCGTCACGCTTACTTGTCAATGGCGTTATTACAAGCGAGTATCCTGTTGGGCAAAGGCCTAAATTGTACCCGTGGAGTTATGAATACTCCCGAGGGAGTTTTATGACTTAAAATTTGCAAAAGTCAGTATAGGGTACGTCGCGTCGCTTTAGACTGTTCAGACTAAGGAGGATACAGTTACATGTGTAATAGTCTAATACTAGGCACATTGTGAGTTAAAGGGATATTGTAAATGAGAGTCTGATAGAAGGCTGATCACATTTGCGAGGAAAAAATATACATTGCAGAAAATGCATCACTTTTTTTCGAATCACATACCAGACCATATTCCATATGACCAGATTCTGCCGATAAGGTTCAACAAATTAATAAAAAATATTGAAGAACGCGATGACATACCATACAATGTATGTACATGACCATTCAAATTCTGTACGAAACATAGTTCTTGTCCGTGGTATACCTGGTATTCTAAAAAAAAGTGATGCATTTTCTGCAATGTACCTAGGTAGGTATATTTTTTCCTCGCAAATGTGATTAGCTTTCTATCAGACTCTCATTTACCATATTATTTTAACGGCCCTTAACTCACAATGTACACACACATTATTTATTACACATGTAACCTCCTAAAGTCTGAACAGTCTGAAGCGATGTCGTACCCTATACTGACTTTTGCAAATTTTTATATATTTTTTTAGGTACATCCAAAGAATTAAATTAATTAAGTTTCATAATGTGTACTTGAATTTTGATTTTTTTAATTGTTCTGTTACTTGAGTTTAAATAGGTGGTTAATTTAAATTTTTACATTTGTAACTTCCTTAGTCTGAAGTGACGCACATATGTAGGTACACTAACTTTTAACTTCATCGAGGTGTTATGTATGAACTATCCGTAACTCCCACGGGTACAATTTAGGCCTTTGTCATAGGGGATACGCGCTTGTAAGGTACCTAAGCAACAAAATCTTTTACAGATCCTTTGATCCGTTACGTGTTTTCGTAAGGTAAGATTTAGGTTTCAGTTTAAACCAATATTGCAAATTCGAAGTAGGTTAGGTAATAGATGTACTTAGCGCTTTTATTTAAAATATTTCAGACCAATAAATATTTACTTCTACTAGTTAGCAATAGTTAATATATCTACTTAAAGATTATAATAAGGTAAGGTTATTGAAAGATTACTCTATATTTTCATAAACGCTATTTATTATTCCACAGTAAAAGTACCTATAGGCAACATAAACAACCCAATGTTCGACAGCTCGATTCCAACGGTTGACGCACGTCTTGATTTTCACTTTCATTGTCATTAAATTGGGATTGGATCGACGCGGTTATTGGGATAGCGTCGGACATTGGATCCTTTGTGTAGTGGGCAATAACTACGCGTACGCGTCGATTAAGTCATTTTACATTTTGTCTTCTAGTGGTTGAGTGCGCAAAATCGTGATGTCCAATAATTTCATCTACTGGCACTAATCCATGGGCAGGATCGCCTGGATTTCATACTAACGTTGTATCCTAATGGACATCACGTACGATATGGTTGACAGATATTCTTTTGACCGTTACGAGTGCAAATGCTATATTCATGAAAGTACTCTGAAGTAGGTATTGTTGGTTGTTATTTGGCAGCGGGCTGAGCGGGCCCGGGCAACGCGCCGTC
The DNA here is from genome assembly GCA_005406045.1 of Adoxophyes honmai. Classification (NCBI taxonomy): domain Eukaryota; kingdom Metazoa; phylum Arthropoda; class Insecta; order Lepidoptera; family Tortricidae; genus Adoxophyes; species Adoxophyes honmai. Next base: position 70,949 of record BHDV01070044.1, on the reverse strand, counting down.
CGGGCGGCGCGCGGAGTCCGGCCGCTGCCCGCGCTGGAACGCCTCGCACATCTCGTACAAGTAATTGGGAAGGAAGTCCGCCGCCTCGCCTTCCCTGCGGCGCAGCATGCGGTACGCTTCGCGCAGCGTCGGCTTCGGCGAAAGCCGCAGCTCCAACTCTACAGCTGACGGGAAGTGCGCCGCCAAAGAATACACTATCTCCAGATCGGATGGCGGTGGGTTTAGGTGTCTATAATTGGATACTTTGTGCAAGAAATATTCTGACATTGACATCTGCTGGTTAGCCTCATCATATTTTCCCAATTTCATATCGTACAGTGCTGCTTTTTGCCTGTCTGAGCCCCAGAATTCTTCTTCGAATGCTCGGAAGAAACTGTCTATATTTTTAAATTCACTTTTAAAACAGCGAGCCCACATGAGGGGTATGCCATCAAAGCAAGATACAATGAAGGGAAGTTGTTTCTCCTGGGGTATATTCAACTCCGAAATAAAGTATTTTATATACTCTACAAAATCCATTGGATGTGTATCTCCGTTGTCATCAAAGTGAGGTCGTTTGTGCGTCGAAGCCAGAATCCAATCGTTAATATTGTCAGTTAAAGACTGAATAGTTGCTTTTTCCAAGTTTTCGTTGTCTCTATCGTCTAATTCGACAATTTTTGGCCCACTTTCTTGCGTTACGTTGGATTTTTCGAATACTCCGTCACTTTTTCCCAGATTAGGAAGAGACATATGGCTGCGAAGTCTAGATGAAGGCATGTTTTTATAAACATCTTCTTGGCTTTGAGAAAAACGGACCCCAAATCCCAAAGAAGTTGGTTTGTACGACGGTCTATCTTCGAAAAGCGCGTTGTCCTCAGTTTTTGGCCGGCCGTCCCGATTTTTGTCTTTGGTGACTGATGTGGAAATTTTATCTACCATTTCGGACAAATTTGTGACTGATGATTTAATCTGACGTAAATCGACAAAAAGACTCATGGTTGGGCTATTATTAATCTTATTTTATCTTTAACATTCGCTTCTGCTTTATTTATTCTGAAACAAATGATATTTGATATTTAAAGCAATTTTAATCACCAAAAATTCCTGTGCTTAACCTAAATCTTGTGACACAGCTATTTGGGCTTTCTCTAACACTGCTCGCAGCCGTACCTCTGGGGGCGCAGGCTGCTCGCCAAGCGTGGTGCGCCGACTAGTTTAGTCACCATGGCGCAGATTATGGACTGATTGACAAATAAGAAATAAGTACTTAGGTAGGTACAATTTTACTATCTGAATCCGGAAATTTCTTTTATATTGTTTATTTCATGAACAAAATATTTACATATACCCAACTAAGAATTCAATTGGCAACAAACAGTGTTTCCTAAGGATTTGATAAAATTAGAAGCGGGTTTTTTTTAATAATAGTTAAATAAATGAATACATAAATGAAATGCATTTCATTCATCGACTTTTAACACAAAGCTAAAGCTCCAAAATTATTTTCCAATGAACATTTTAGGAAGTGCAAGGAAGTGCGTGCGGAGTAAGTTCGGAAGTACAACGGGCTTACGTGCGGCGAGGACGGGCGGGCGCGCGGGACTACCGCCGCCGGGGGACGCCGTACTTGCCGCTTTTTATAAACAGCTTAAGTTACGGTAACTGGGTTATCGGAGACGGAATATTAAATTTCATTGATGTTTCGTCGTGCCTGCCAAGGACATGCGTTGCCGATTGTTATTTCCAATAACCGAAGGGGCGCGCGCAATATTTGAGCTTTCATGCTGTAACATTTACAAAAATTCGCCGAAGTCATTTTGTGCCGAAGTCAAATGTATGCGAACTATGCAACTCCTTAGTTGTTTATATCTTATAGAGTTTCATGTCCAAATGGTTGGTGTGAACGTGAGACTAAGTAAGTACATATTACTTAAACTCCACTGTCTGTCAATCAAAAGAGACGTGTGAGATTTCTCATTTTTAATTTCTCTACCTATTCTATTTGGTTGGTCTATACTCGACTCACGGTTTCTTCCTTATTTTTTTTTGTAATTTATGTTCTGTAATTTATAACCTGTGTGGTTTCGGGATAGAATAACACCTCTCCATTTCTTCTGTGGATGTCGTAAGAGGCGACTAAGGACATAGGTTAAGGTATACTTTATGAGACTTGCTAGCACTTGCCACTATTGTACCTGCGACATCAAAACCTAAAATCATTATGCTAGAAGTGGCCACAAAACGTGAAATAGTCATCGTTTTGTCTATGTAGCGTTTTGTGTACTCTGCTTATCCCGTTTAAAAAATGTTCTTAATTTTCAATTAGAAAACGTTATTCAACCAATCACACAAATCATCTAAGAATTTACTTAAATACTTAATTTTGTCAGATAAAACAAAAGGCCGCCATTTTAAAAATCAAGCCAATGTTTGTAAAAAAAACTAAGAAGTGCGAGTCGGACTCGCATTCGCATACAAAGGAAAAGGATACCGTTCCAATATCTATACACCATTAGTCGTTATCAAGCAAAAACATACCTAGGTAGGTATATTCAATTTTTTAAACTCAGATACTACAATATACTACTTGCCAGTGTTGCCTGTTTTGATGTGATGTGACTGCACAATCGAAAGTTAACAATACCTAATTGAAAATTAGTATTAACTAGTATTAAATATAGATTTTTTTAGGGAGAGGAACTAATAAATTCTCGTTTTTTTTAATAAAATCATTGTTTGAAATTATCTTTATTTGACAAATTGTCATTTTTTTTTCTGAGTTTTGTATCTGAGAAAAAAAAACAGGCCAAGTGCGAGTAGAGCTCGGCTCGCGCTCGAAGGGTTCCGTACCAAAAACTGAAAAAAAGCGTTTTTTCCATAATTTATTTAACTTTTAAAGAAGATATTCAACTCCATAAATATTCTGTGAATATTCCAAGTGTCTACCTGTTTAACCTGTTACCCCGTTAACTATTATTATTATTTGATTTTAGTATTTGTTGTTGGCTAGCTCTGACGGTTCTTGAGATACAGCCTTGGTGACCGACGGACAACGAAGTCCCAGTAATAGGTTCCCGTTTTTATCCGTTGGGTACGGAATCCTAAAAATTTACTTTGCCTAGTATCAAGGATAACGGTTTGAGAAATAAACTCGATTTTGCCATGTCCCCATAGGTACATCAATCCATTATGCATTGTGTAGGTATACATTCAGAAGATACGTAAATTTAATCAAAGCTCTGATTTCACTGCGCGCCGTATCATTACATATAGGTACCTAACTATCGACTGCGCCAACAGAACCACTATCCCATTGTGGTCCGCGCCTCCTGGCGTACATAGGTACAGGTGCTTTCGAGTCATGTAGCTAATTGGAATCGGATATTACCTACTGCAGCTCTATTAATAGGTAATTGCTTTGTTTCGCTTCGTAAACTGATATTCGTGTATCGCGATGGGGGAGGGCGCGCGCGCACGCGACGTCACGGCACGACGCCGACGTCGGTCCAAACAACTTCCATTCACAGGCTAATGCAGGCCCGGGAGCGCGGTAATTAGCCGGGCTGCGCCGTTAGAGAGCACCCGCTGCCGTGGGACCCTCCAATACAAACGCGCATTCAAAAGACCACCCATCACAAAGCACATTAGCATTAGGTACCTACCCTTAAAAATGTTTAAAGCCACAAAACGACGCAATAGCAGTTGACTCGGAACATCGAGTCACGGTGCTACGAGCACAAAGCTTCCGTAGCCACGTCCATTATGGGTAATTCATGCGGAATGTAATTGTTCCGTTGTCCGATTCGGCGCCGGGAACATTATCGCGTTCGTCACGCCGCGCACGTGTACGGGCGATCTAATAAAATAATTCCCGTATCTAATTGTACGCGCGTATCGCGATCTAGGGCACAAAGAGCCCGCTGAGGGGCGCAGCGATACGCGCTGTCAGGAGCGCCGTACAGAGCGTAGGTACATACACCGTCAACCTTTACAAAGTTTTAGTGGCTTTGTATTTTTTTTTTAGTTGTACTAGTGATGGTCGTATCGCCTCTTGTCTATTTTTTTGAGATTAGACACATGTAGTTAATATAAATTTACATGTGTACCTACTAAGAAGCCTCATTACTACGAGTAGGAAGAGCAGTCTTAGGAGTTTCAAATAAGTCATCAGAGCATAATGTCTATTATACAAACTAATCAACTGTAAAAGACGTTAAAAAGTTTAGAAACTGCGCTTTAGTTCGAAACTTTAATGTCTTAAAAACTAGACCGCATTCCATTCAAACCTAGCCGGCAACCACAGCAAACAGCAGAGAAACTAGATTACGAATGAAAACAAAAACAAAATCTAAATGAAAGTGAAAAAACATTGTAAATTGTTTTAGAATGGAAGCATTATACAGCTGACGCGGCTGCAGCGCTGCGGTGCTGATTCCAGTTTAATGATGATTAAATGCCGTATGATTGTGCTGGCGGCGTGCGTGCCGCGCCGCCCAGCGCCGCCCTGCGCCGGCGCTAATTAAACTAACCTCTAACTGCATGCGCTTCTTTATTTATACAGAAGAAGAAAGGGTACCGGGAATCACAAAGAATTTTTAAATTATTATGTCAAACATTGAACCACAAATGTAATACTAGAAATATGCATCGTCATAAGTCGTCGCCCACATCCTCGTTCTGACATTTCAAAATTTTAAGTAGGTATCTAGACATAAAGCTGCTGCCGAAAGAAAGTTCAATTTGTAACAATCAGAAGCAACGAGGAAGGGGCTGGGTCCCGTTAGTGTCACAGTAAACTACCACGCGTCATTACTCGCCGAAGAATGATTCTGTAATTATGAACCATTCGACACACGCACCCAGAGTAATGACGGTTAAAATCAAGATCAGAGAGGGCTTCTATTTGTTAAATGTATCAGGACAGAGAAGGCACGCTACTCCTACTTTTAGCTACTTACATCTAGACTCTAGAGTAGGCCGGAAATAGACAAATAGACGCGGTGCTCACAAGTAGGTACGCGAGAAATTAGTGGGAACATATATTTTTATATAATGTTTAATTACTTGTTTTGGTGAGGTTTATAAACCGCCTTAAAAAAGGAGGAGGTTCTCAATTCATTGGAATATGTTATGTTATTAACGTGACTTCGCGGGTGAACACATTGCTTACAAAATCTAGTTCAAGTTCATTAATTTATACTTAGTTGAGTTGCGTTTTTAATCCCCGACGCAAAAACGACAGGGTGTTAGGGTAACGGCACCAGTTATGGACGGTTTAAGCTGACAAGCACCAGTGATGGACACTTCATTGATAATTTAAAAACCATAGAGTTGTGAATTGATTGTTGTAAAACAAATGACTTTTCCTTAGTGGGTAGGTAGTAAATAAAAGTCATTGTCTATTACTGGTTCTTTGTCCATTACCAGTGACTTTACTCTATAAGTTTGACGTCTCTCTCTCTCTCTCTCTCTCTATGTGTGTGTGTGTGTGTATGTAAATGCGTATGTAGCTGTCTGTGGCATCGTAGCTCCCAAACGGATGATCCGATTTGAATGCGTTTTTTTTGTTTGAAAGTTATATCAGCAGGACCGTCTTTAAACTATTTGACGCCCTGGGCACATTAGGATCATGGGGCCCCTATGGTTATCATTTGGTAATCTGGCAGGAACTAGGGGGCCCTATTCGATCGCGGGGCCCTGGGCACGTGCCCATAGTGCCCAGTGGAGAAGAGGGGCCTGTATATCAGTCGCGAGTGTTCTTAGCTATGTTTGATGGAAATCGGTTCAGGTCTTCAAGCTCATCAGCTCGTTTGTTAGGTGTGATAGGAATGTTACACGTTCAGTAAACCCATCCAGTTGGGGCTCGTTGGATTTGTCTTGACTAGTTCTCTTCATGTTGACGAGGATATGATGCGAAAAATTTTAATTAAAAAAATAAATAAATAGTCGGGGTTTTTATTTTTAGTTAATATGTTCATCTGAAACGTTTGAAGTTCACTTAGGCTTTCCATAACTAAAAGGAAAAATAGACTGTTATGGTACCTAAACACACCAGAAATCAGTAATTTTCAAGCGCTTTCGTGTCAAATTAAACCAAGCACGAGTGCCTACCTCAGTACCTCTAATTTAGCAGGATATCATAAATGGCCAATGGGAATGCCGAACACGCGTGCACATTAATTTATATAGCGGCTCGGCAAATCCCGTTCCCAATTTAAATGTAAATAGCTATTAAGTAGGAAGCCCGAATAATTGAAACAAATGCTGGGATTACTTAACAAATTGTCCAATACAAGGGCGATTTATCTAAGTCGCCACGTTATGAAGAACATTTGTTACATTTATAAAACAGTTTTTGTTCTATTGAACAAACTCCTCGACAATTTGACATGATTGTTATAGCAGCATATAACAAACACCACATACATATAGGTACAGATACCTAATAAATATTTTTTACGCGGTAAAATAAAACGTACCTAGGTACACACCTTAGTAGTTCGTCTGTTGGAGTCGTGGGCATCTGTAACTACTAACTACTTACCTATGTGTAAGTATATCTTGTGCGTACGTGAACAACGAGGGTTCTACAATCGCGACAGGGCGCGAGTTACTTCAGAAAGGGTTAAAATAATGGTAAACTCAACGTGATGAACCGGTTTTTTTACTTAACCGATAAGACTCGATTTTAAAGCACAGTCAAGTGTAAAAATATGGATGCTTATAATTTGCTTCTAAATGTTTATATATAACTGTGTTTGAATTTTATGCGCTATATGAAATTAAAATGGGAGAAATGCACCCGTATAGTAATAATAATGGTTTTGTCTATGTCACGTTTCGTGTCCTCTGACAACCCCCTTTAGGAAAATAGGCGTGATTGTATTTTTATGATTATATGTATGATTTCTGCCCCAAGCATAACCATGTCCAAGCCCACGGCAACCTCACCGATCGGTTTCGTCGAAATAATAGTTTTGATAATCCTGAGAGGACATCATGCAGTTATAACACCGAGGTCGAAAGTTGAGAGGTCGGGGTGCTGAGTGTTGGTAAGAAAAGACATTGGATGATGTCTTGCAATTCGATAAGAGTGGCCTTTTTTAATTATACAGGGTGCTTCGGGAGGAAACCGCATAACTTATATAACCATAACCACATAACTTGAGGGTGGAATTTTGAACCCAATACCACCTGAAGGGGAATTACTCTAAATCATTTAATTAGCTCATTTTACTGAAAGGAAACATTCCTTTATTTTTAAAATGAAACATTTTGTTTGTCTCAAAAACTTCCTTTTTAACCGACTTCAAAAAGAGGAGGTTCTCAATTCGACCTAATTTTTTTTTTTATTTATTATATGAATCGGTAGGACTATTGTTTAGGATAAAATTTGTCTAAGAAACATTGGGAAACTTAGAAAAGTACGAGTAATCCATGAAATTGAATATTTATTTCATGTTTTTAACCGACTTCAAAAAGGAGGAGGTTCTCAATTCGACCTAATTTTTTTTTTTTTTTTTTTTT